>PVHX01021165.1:0-30257 GCA_004024805.1 Geosciurus inauris | reverse complement strand
CAGCCACTTCAAGGTTTATAGCAGCACAATTCACAATTGCAAAACTGTGGAAGCAACCCAGATGTCCTTCAATAGATGAATGGATAAAGAAACTGTGGTACATATACACAATGGAATATTATTCAGCAATAAAAGAGAATAAAATTATGGCATTGGCAGGCAATTGGATGGAACTGGAAAGCATTATGCTAAGTGAAGTAAGCCAATCCCAAAAAACCAAATGCCGAATGGTCTCTCTGATTAGTGGATGCTGATGAATAAGGGAGGTGGGAATGGGAAACATAAGAGAAATAGAGAAACACTGTACGTGACATGGGGGAGGCGGGGGGCAGGAAAGGGGAATGGGTATAATAAAGATGGTTGATAAAAAAAAAAAAAAATATATATATATATATATATATATATATATATATATATATATATATATATATATATAATGCTTAAGAAAGCCAGACATGGAAGATAGCCCCACTAATCATTGCAGACCCAGGCAGGCCCAGGACAGCCCTGCCAACCTGCAAGGAACCCCTGCTGAGGCTCTCCATTTACTAATGCATGCGCCCACCACAGCCTACCTCCATTTTGGAACACTGCAGCCATTGCCATAGCCCTCCCCACATAGTAGCCTCCACCTTGGGACAATAGACAGGGCCTAGAGTAGCTGCCACTGCAGTACCACATGCCACAGTACTCCATCTCTTAAGAGGTCACCCAATGCCATTGGATGGCCCACCCTTTCAATCCAGTCTCTGAGAGTGGTTGCCTCCATTTTGGGACACCTCTAACACCATCTTGGGTTACCTCCCCTGCTGCTACCACTGTCTTTAGTTGAGGCAGCTTCCATCTTGGGACACTTGTTGGGGACTGGAAGCTCAACACCGAGGCAAGACATCAGAAACCTGCAGGGACACTATAAGATTATAAGGTAGAAACTGTAACACTTTGGATCCACACTGTCAGAGGGGAAGACACACAGAAAGCATGAAAAGACAAGGAAAGAAAGTGCTCCAAACAAACCAAGATGATACAATAATAGAATCCATTGACAGCACAGTAGATGAAATGTCAGAGAAGGAGTTCAAAATGTACATAATTAAAATGATCTGAAAATCAAACAATGACATAAGAGAGCAAATACAGGCAACAATTGATCACTCCAACAAAGAGAGAAGAGAGCAAATACAGGTAACAATCGACCACACCAACAAAAAAAAAAAAAAAAAGAGAACAAATACAGGTAGCAAAAGTTACTTCAAGAAAGAGATAGAGATTCTGAAAGAAAAAAAAAAAAAACTAAACAGAAATCCTTGAAATGAAGGAAACATAAACCAAATAAAAAACTCAATAGAAAGCACCACCAACAGACTAGATCACTTGGAAGACAGAACCTCAGACAATGAAGACAAAATATACACTCTTGAAAATAAAGTTGACCACACAGTGAAGATGGTAAGAAACCATGTACAGAACATCCAAGAATTATGGGATAACATCAAAAGACCAAATCTAAGATTTACTGGGATATAGGAAGGCACAGAGATACAAACCAATGGAATGTACAATCTCTTGAATGAAATAATATCAGAAAATTTCCCAAACACAAAGAATGAATTGGAAAATCAAATACAAGAGGCTTACAGGACAACAAGTGTACAAAATTTCAACAGATCTACACTAAGGCACATTATAATGAAAATGCCTAGCATACAAAATAAGAATAGAATTTTAAAAGCTTCAAGAGAAAAGTTTCAGATTATGCATAGGGGGAAACCAATTCAGATATCAGCAGATTTTGCAATCCAGATCCTCAAAGATAGATCTAGGAACAACATATACCAAGCTCTAAAAGGAAATGGATACCAACCAAGAATCTTATATCCAGCAAATTTATGCTTCAGATTTGATGATAAAATAAAAACTTCCATGATAAACAAAAGTTAAAAGAATTATCAGCAAGAGAATATACACTACAAAACAGTCTCAGCAAAATATTCCAGGAAGAGGAAATGAAAAATAATAATGAAAATCAGCAAAGAGAGGAAATATACTAAAGGAAAGGCCAATCAAAGGAGTAACAAAGGCAAGTAAAAATCCAAAACAAACCAAAATGACTGGGAATACAAACCATGTCTCAATAATAACACTGAATGTCAATGGTCTATACTCAGCAATTAAAAGAAATAGACTAGTAGATAGTATTAAAACAAATACCCAACAATATGCTGCCTTCAAGACACTCATCTTATTGGAAAAGACATCCACAGAGTGAAGGTGAAAGGATGGGATAAAAACATCACTCACATGGACCATACAAACAAGCAGGGGTTTTCATCCTTATATCAGATAAAGTGGACTTCAAACCAAAGTTAGTCAGAAGGGATAAAGAAGGAAATTTCATACTGCTTAAGGGAATCAACAAGATATAGCAATCATAAATATTTATGCCCCAAACAATGGAGCATCTACGTATATCAAACAAACCCTTCTCAATTTCTGGAATCAAATAGACCACAACACAATAATACTGGGTGACTTTAACACACCTCTCTCACCACTGGATAGATCTTCCAAACAAAAACTAAGCAAAGAAACTGTAGAACTCAATAGTGCAATCAGTAATTTAGACTTAACAGACATATATAGAGTGTTTCATCCATCAACAAGCAAATACAATTTTTTTCTCAGCAGCACATGGATCCTTCTCTAAAATAGACCATATGTTATGCCACAAAGCAACTCTCAGCAAATACAAAAAATAGAGATACTATCCTGCATTATATCAGACCATAATGGAATGAAATTAGAAATCAATGATAAAATACAAAATAGAAGTTATTCCAACACCTGGAGACTACATAATACACTATTGAATGATGCATGGATAAGCAGAAGACATCAGGGAGGAGATAAAAAAAATTCTTAGAGGTAAATGAGAATTTCAATAAACATACCAAATATCTAGGATACTATGAAGGCAGTGCTAAGAGGAAAGTTCATTGCATTGAGCTCTTTCATTAAAAGAAAAAATCAACAAATAAATGACCTGACATTACATCTCAAAGCCCTAGAAAAAGAAAAACAAATCAACACAAAAAGTAGTAGAAGACAGAAAATAATTAAAATCAGGGCTGAAACCAATGAAATTGAAACAAAAGAAACCATTGAAACAATTGACAGAACAAAAAGCTAGTTCTTTGAAATAAATAAAATTGACAAACCTTTAGCCATCCTAATGAAAATAAGGAGAAAGAAAACTCAAATTACTAAAATTTGTGATGAAAAAGGAAATATTATGACAGATACTACTGAAATACAGAAGATCATTAGAAACTCTTTTGAAAACTTATATTCCAATAAAATAGAAAATATTGATGACACCAACAAATTTCTAGAGAAATATGATCTACCTAAACTGAATTGGGAGGACATACACAATTTAAACAGATCAATTCAGAGCAATGAAATAGAAGATACCATCAAAATCCTACCACACAAGAAAATCCCAGGAACAGATGGATTCGAGCCAAGGTCTATAAGACCTTTAAAGAAGAATTAGTACCATTATTCCTCAAATTATTCCATGAAATAGAAAAGGAGGGAACCCTTCCAACCTCATTCTAGGAGGCAAGTATCACTCTGATACCTAAGCCAGACAAAGACACATCAAGGAATGAAAACTTCAAACCAATATCCCTGATGAATATTGATGCAAAAATTCTCAGTAAAATTCTGACAAATTGCATGCAAAAACATATTAAAAATGTAGTGCACTGTGATCAAGTGGGGTTCATCCTGGTGATGCAAGGTTGATTCAACATACAGAAATTAATAAACATAATCCATCACCTCAATATAGAGATAAAAATAATGTGATCATCTCAATAGATGCAGAAAAAGCACTTGACAAAATACAGCACCTTTCTATGTTCAAAACAACAGAAAATCTAGGGATAGTAAAAGCTATCTATGATAAGCTCAAGTCCAACACCACTCTAAATGGAGAAAAATTGGAAGCATTACCTCTAAGAACTGGAACAAGACAGGGATGCTTTCTCTCCTCTCCTATTCAGCATAGTCCTTGAAACTGTAGCCAGAGCAATTAGACAGATGGAAGAAATTAAAGTGATACAAATAGAAAAAGAAGAACTCAAACTATTACTATTTGCCAATGACATGAGTCTATACTTAGAGGATCCAAAAAACTCCACAAGAAAACTTCAAGAATAAATAAATGAATTCAGCAAAGTAGCAGGATATAAAATCAACACCCATAAATCAATTGCATTTCTATACATCAGTGATTAATCCTCTGAAAGAGAAATTAGGAAAACTACCCCATTCACTATAGCTTCAAAAAAAAAAAATACTTGGGAATCAATCTAACAAAAGAGGTGAAAGATCTATACAATGAAAACTACAGAATACTAAAGAAAGAAATTGAACAAGACATAATAAGATGGAAAAATCTCTCATGTTTTTGTATAGGAAGAATTGATATTGTCAAAATGGCCAGATTTAATGCAATTTCAATTAAAATCTCAACATTTCTCATGGAAATAGGAAAAGCAATTATGAAATTCATTTGGAAGAATAAGAGATGCAGAATAGTTAAAGCAATCCTTAGCAAGAATAGTGAAGGAGGAAGCATCACAATACCAGACCTTAAATTATGTTACAAAGCTATAATAACAAAAGTGGCATGGTATTGGCACCAAAATAAACATGTAGACCAATAGTACAGAATAGAAGACACAAACACAAACCCACACAAAAACAGTTATTTCATACTAGACAAAGGCACCAAAAAATGCATTGGTGAAAAGATAGCCTCTTCAGCAAATGGTGCTTGGAAAACTGGAAATCCATATGCAGCAAAATTTAATTAAACCACTATCTCCCACCATGCACAAAACTCAATTCGAAGTGGATATCAAGGACCTAGGAATTAGAACAGAGACCCTATGCCTAATAGAAGAAAAAGTGGGGGGCTGGGATTGTAGCTCAGCGGTAGAGCGCTTACCTCGCATGCGTGAGGCCCTGGGTTCGATCCTCAGCACCACATACAAACCAATAAAATAAAGACATTGTGTCCATCTACAACTAAAAAAAAAAAGAAGAAGAAAAAGTGGGCCCAAATCTTCATCATGTCAGATTAGTTCCTGACTTCCTTAACCAGACTTCTAAAGCACAAGAAATAAAATCAAGAATCAATAAATGGGATGGATTCAAACTAAAAATCTTCTTCTCAGGAAAATAAATAATCAATAAAGTGAAGAGAGAGGCCACAGAGTGGGAGAACATTTTTACTACACACAAATCAGATAGAGCACTAATTTCCAGGATATATAAAGAACTCAAAAAACTTAACATCAAAAAAAAAGTAACTCAATTAATAAATGGAACTGAACAGACACTTCTCAGAAGAAGATATACAATCAATCAACAAATATATGAAAAAATGTTCACATTCTCTAGCAATTAGAGAAATGCAAATCAAAACCCCTCTAAGATTTCATCTCACTCCAGTCAGAATGGCAATTATCAAGAATACAAGCAATAATAAGCATTGGTGAGAATGTGGAGGAAAATGTAGACTCATACATTACTAGTGGCACTGCAAATTGGTGAAACCACTATGGAAAGCAGTATGGAGATTCCTTAGAGAACTTGGAATGGAACCACCATTTGACCCAGCTATCACACTCCTCAGTATATACTCAGTGGACTTAAAATCAGCATACTATAGAGATGCAGCCACATCAATGTTCATAGCAGTTCCATTTATAATAGCTAAACTGTGGAAGCAACCTAGATGCCCTTCCATAGATGAATGGATATAGGAACTGTGGTATACATACACAATGGAATATTACTCAGCATTAATAGAGAATAAAATTATAGCATTAGCAGGTAAATGGATGGAGTTGGAGAACATCATGCTAAGCAAAGTAAGCCAATTTTCAAAGTCCAAATGTTGAATGTTCTCTCTGATAAGTGGATGCTGATCCACAATTGGGGGAGGTGTGGTGGAGGCACTTTGGGAAAAGGGGAAGGGGGAGGAGGAGCATGGGGGCAGGAAAGATGATGGAATAAGATGAACATCATTACCCTAGGTGCATGTATCTCTGCACATATGGTGCAACTCTACATCGTGTACAACCAGAGAAGTGAAAAGTTGTATACACCATTTGTATACAATGATCAAAATGCATTCTGCCATCATTTTTACTAATTAGAACAAAATTTTAAAAAAGAAAAAAAGCCAGACCTAGTGGTGCACATCTATCTATAATCCCAGCAACTCAGGAGGCTGAGGCAGGAGAATAAAAAATTTGAAATCAGCCTCAGCAATGTTGCAAGATTCTGTTTTAAAATAAAAGGGTTAGGGATGTATCTAAATGGTATAGTACCCCTGGGCTGCCTCCGGTAATGCCTAAATAAATAAATAAATAAAATTAAGGGAGTCCTACACTAGAAACAAAAGAATGATGATTACTATGATGAATCTTATGTAAATACAAAACTCACTAGTAGAGCAGACACATAAAAGTAAAAAAAATTAAACCCTATTAATGCAGAAATCTGCCAAACCACAAAGATAAACAAGAAAGAAAAGAAACAATAAAAGTTATATGAATTATCCAAAAGGAATTTAAACAAAATGACAGGAATATGCCTTTATTTGTCAATTATAACCATGAATGTAATGGATTAAATTCCCCAATTAAAAGATTGAGACTAGCTGAATAAATATAAAACCAAGATCCAATGATATATTTCCCATAAGAAATTCATCTCACCAAGAAAGACACAAATAGACTAAAAATGAAAAGATGGGAAAAATATACCACACAAACAGAAACTGAAAGAAAACAGAAAAGCAACTATCCTTACATCAGATAAAATAGGATTTAAGTCAAAAGCTGCAAAGAGAAACAAGTTACTGCATAATGATAAATGATCAGTTAATCAAGACTGAATAAGAATTGGAGGTATTTCTTTTTAAATATTTTGTTTAGTTGTAGATGGACAAAATACCTTTATTTTATTTATTTCTATGTGGTGCTGATGACTGAACCCAGTGCCTCACACATGCTAGGCAAGCATTCTACCACTTAGCTACAACTCCAGCCCCCAAATTGGAGGTATTTCTAATGACATTTTTAATGCACAATCTTTGACTTGTCTAGGAGAAGAATTTGCTCCAAAATTAATTTGGAATAGGTTTCAGAATTACCCACTCTGCCCCACTCACCCTATACCCTCATCCTCTATGGTTCAGGAAATGTTCCTCTTGTTCCTCTGTGTTCTGTGAACTTGTGTAGATGTTTTTTATCCCTGAATTCTACTGGATGTGCTCACCACTCTTGTGTCCTCCTTTCCTCACTACTACACTTCTTCTTTCTTTTTAAAATATTTTAAGTTGTAGATGGACACAATACCTTTATTTTATTTATTTATTTTTATGTGTTGCTGAGGATCAAACCCAGTGCCTCACATATGATAGGCAAGCACTCTACCACTGAGCCACAGCTCCAGCCCGACTACCACACTTCTGTCCTCTAGCCCCATAAAGCTTTTTTCTGTAAATCTTAAATCTTGGTTTCACTAAAAGCAGAAATGAACCAAAAAATGGAGGTGTATTTGTATCCAATACTATTGTGGGACAGACGAGATTAGACACCAAAGAATTAGCAGGAATTAGATTTATTTATTGGCTGCAGCCAGGTCCAGAGGGAAAGCTTCCTTCGTATTCAACTGATCCCCTGAACACCGAGTTCAGGAAGTTTTAGAACTTTATGCCTGGTGTATAGGGGGTGGGGCTTAAAGGTTCACAATCTGTAGAGGTTCATATAACAGTAGTTTTTTTCTACTGTTCTGGGCAACCAATTCAGGCCAAGGACATTCTCTGTGAAAATCAGTGCTTGGGAAAGAAGAATTTTTTCCCCTTCTTCCATCAGCTGTCTTTCAAGGACCTAACTCTGAAATGCAAACACTTCTCTGAAGGCCTTGGGTTAGTTTTTCTTATCCTCACACTTTGCTTCTGCAGGCATACATTTTGCCTGAAAATTCTTTTGCAGAAAGTTTGCAGAGAGTCTAAGAACAATTGTGGTGGGGGATCTCTAGAGAAGCTTAATTAAGATTTTCTGTGGAGGAGGGAGTGCCACTACAATAGTGGACACTCAATAATATCAAGCATATATTAGATATAAGGAAGATAAAGAATTTAATATGATAATAGTTGAGGACTTCAACACCTCACTTTCTCAATGGACAAACTATTCAAATTTTAAAAAATCAACAAAGAAACATCCATGTTAAAAAATACTTCACACCAAGTGGACTTAACATTTTTCACAGATATAGAAAAACAATCCCAAAATTTATATGGAACCTCAATAGACCCTGACTAGCCAAAATAATCCTGAGAAAAAAAGAACAAAGCTGGAGGCATCACAATACTGATCTTAAAACTTACTATAAAACTGTAGTTACCAAAACAGCAAGATACTGGCATAAAATCAGACACATAGACCAACAGAATAGTATAGGGAACCCAGAAATAATTCCACATATTTATAGACAATTGGTCTTTGACAAAGTCACCGAAGACATGCATTGGAAAAAGAACAGTCTCTTTGGTGAATGGTCCTGGGAAACCTAGATATCCATATGCAGAAGACAGAAATTAGACCCCTATCTCTCATTATACACAAAAATTAATTCAAACTCTAAGACCTGAATGTAAGACCCCAAAATATGAAACTACTTAAAGAAAACATAAAGGGCAACACTTGAAGACATTGACATAGATTTTTTGGATAAGGCCCTAAAAGCATAGCAACAAATGCGAAAATAGACAAATGGGATTGTATCAAATTAAGAAGCTTCTGTACAGCAAAGGAAAAAAATCAACAGAGCGAAAGGCATAATGAGAGATAATATATGCAAACTCTTCATCTGACAAGGTAATAATAGAATACACAAGGAAAAAACTCAATAGGAAAAATAAAACCCAAATAATCTCATTTAAAATTAGGCAAATGATCTAAACAGATATTTCTCTGTGAGAACATATACCAATGGCTGACAAATATATGGAAAAAAGGCTCAACATCCTGTAATCATCAAGAAAATGTAAATCAAAATCACAGATTTTATCTGAACTCAGAATAGTTATTATCAAAAAGCTAGCCTCTTCAACAAATGGTGCTGGGAAAACTGGAAATCCATATGTAACAAAATGAAATTAGAATACTATCTCTTACCTGCACAAAACTCAACTCAAAGTGGATCAAGGAACTAGGCATTACAGCAAAGACTCTGTGCCTACTAGAAGAAAAAGTAGGCCCAACTCTCCATCATGTCAGCTTCGGAGCTGAATTCCTCAACAAGACTCCTAAAGCACAAGAAGTAAGATCAAGAATCAATAAATGAGCTGGGTGCAGTGGCGCAAGCCTATAATCCCAGCACTTAGGGAGGCTGAGACAGGAGAATCATGAGTTCAAAGCCAGCCTCAGCAATGGTGAGGTGCTAAGCAACTCAGTGAGACCCTGTCTCTACATAAAACACAAAATAGGGCTGGGGATGTGGCTCAGTGGTCAAGTACCCCTGAGTTCAATCCCCAGTACCAAAAAAAAAAAAAAAAAAAATCAATAAATGGAATGGTGTCAACTTGAAAATCTTTTTCACAACAAAGGAAAAAATCAAGAATGTGAAGAGAGAGCATACAGAATGGGGGAAAAATCTTTGCCACCTGCACTTCAGAGCATTATTCTCCAGGATATATACAGAATTCAAAAAACTTAACACCAACATTTTGGGAGGCCGAGATAGGAGAATTGTGAGTTCAAAGCTAGCCTCAGTGAGACCCTGTCTCTACATAAAACACAAAATAGGGCTGGAAATGTGGCTCAGTCATCGAGTACCCCCGAGTTCAATCCACAGTACCAAAAAACAAAAACAAAAAAACAAAACAACTTAACAGCAAAAAAATCAAATAACCCAGTCAATAAATGGGCAAAGGAACTGAATAGACACTTCTGAGAAGAAATATGCTCTGTCAACAAATATATGAGCAAATGTTCAACATCACTAATAATTACAGAAATGCAAATTAAAACTACACTGAGATTCCATCTCGCTCCAGTCAGAATGGCAATTATCAAGAATATAAGCAATATTAAATGTCAGGAAGGGTGTGGGGAAAAAGATACACTCATAAATTGCTGGTGGGATTACAGATTGGTGTAACCACTCAGGAAAGGAGTATGAAGATTCCTCAGAAAACTTGGAAGGGAATCACCATTTGACCCAATTATCCCACTTCTCTGTATGTTCCTGAAGGACTTAAAAGTCAGCATCCTATTGTTGCATCAAACCTGCATCTCTCCCCAAGAAGTGCAGCCCAGACAACTCTACAGAAGCAGCAGAGTTTATTGAGGAAATAGGTACACAGACCAATTGATTGGGACCAACTCTCCTTTCCTTCAGAGAGTGATCCCGAAATGAGGGTTTCAGAGGTTATTATAGGGTGGGCGAGTTACATGACTTGGGAAAGCAGGATTTGGCAAATATTCAATCTATAATTATTTACAGTTCAACTGTGACATCGCCACCTATGTTCCCCTTTCAGTTCCTGGAACTTTAGGTTACTGGCTTGTGGTCTGGCCCCATCCGTGAGAAGCAAGCATAGCATTAAATCACAGAAGCACAAAAAGTAGGTTAGCAGATACATGCAGGCCTAAACCAGAGAAACTCCATTTTGAGTTTGGATTTTACACTATACTGATGTGAAGACGTCGATGTTTATAGCAGCTCAATTCACAATAGCTGAGCTATGTAACCCATCTAGGTGCCCTTCAACAGATGAATGGATAAAGAAAATGTGGTACACATACAAAATGGAATATTACTCAGCCATAAAGACGAATGAAATGATGGCATAATGTATGGGACTGGAGACTATCTGCTAAGTGAAATAAGCCAATCCCCCCAAACCGAAGGCCAAATGTTCTCTTTGATAAGCGGGTGCTGACTCACAATGGGCAGAAGAGAGGTTTTTAGGGAGGAGGTGAGTTTCACTGGATTGGATAGGGGGGAATGGTGGGAAGGGAGCGGGTATGAGAATAGGAAAGAATGAATCTGACATAACTCTCCTATGTTCATATATGAATACACAACAATGTAACTCCATATCATGTACAACCACAAAAATGGGAAGTTATGTTCCACATAGATATGTCAAAATACATTCTACTGTCATGTATAACTAAAAAGAACACCCCCCCCAAAAAAAAGAAAATCTGGTGTACATACCCAATGGAATATTACCTAGCCATAAAAGGAAGGAAATCCTGCCAATGGCAATAATAGCAATGGAACTGGGGAACATTATTTTAATGAAATAAACTAAGCACAGAAAGACAAATACTACATGTTTTCTCTTATATGTAGAAACTAAAAATGTTGAGTTCATAGAGATAGAAAGTAGAATAATGATCACAAGAGGTTTGGAAGGGGAAGGGTGAAGTGGGATTGAGGGAAGTTGAATAATGGAACCAAAATACAGTTACCTAAGAAGGATGAGTTCTGTTGTTCTATGGCACAGTTGAGTGACTACAGTCCCTGATAATTTATTACACATTGTATAAAGAACTGGAAGAAAAGAGTTGGTAGTTTTCCATCAAAAAGAAATGATAAATGTTTAAGGAAATGGATATGCTATTTGCCCAGATTTGATCATGGCACACTGTATGCATGTATCTGATCACCACAGGGTATTCTAGGAATATGTACAATTATTGTCATAAGCACATATGTCAAAAGCATTTCTCTACAAAAAACTTTGTTGTGTTCATTTCCTTCATGAAGGAGGAAGCCCACCACCATAAATTTCCATTCTTTTCATTGCCTATCTTTACACTCTTGAGTCTCATGGTGTAAGTGGAATGTTCTGGAGTCTCAATCACTTAAATTTGATACACTTGTTTCTTTTTATTTTTTTTAATTTTTTAAAATTAGTTTATTTAATTGCATTTCAAGTCATAGCACATATATAGAGCTCAGTTTTTCCATTTCTCTGGTTGCAAACCAGATAAAGTTACACCAATTGTGTTTTCATATATGCACCAAGGGTAGTGATGACGATCTCAATCAACCATCTTTACTATACCCATCCCCCTTTCCGCCCCCCACCTCCCCCTGCCGTGTCCAGTGTTCCTCTATTTCTCTTATGTTCCCCATTCCAACTCCCCTTATTTATCAGCATCCACTAATCAGAGAGAACATTCGGCATTTGGTTTTTTGGGATTGGCTTACTTCACATAGTTGATGAGAATCAAATCCTTAGCTTAAAATTTCTCCATCACTGGTATCACATGTATTTGGTGCCAGTAAGAAATATTTCAAAGCTGGATATAACCTTCTGCTCTACAGCATCAGTCATGATAGCAGAGAACCCCAGTGGCAGTACAGCATTCCTGGAAGAGACATTCCTGCCAAGCAGAGCTGGCAATGACTGCACTATAACTCAATGTCTTAGCCAGATTCTCCAGATGCTGTCAACTTCTGCATTAGTCTTTCGGAAAAGTAATCTGAGTACAGGTCAGAGTGGAAAGAGAGCACATAACCTAGTACAGATAAAAATTTACATTTACAAGTTTTACAAATATTTTACAAGTTTTATAAGGAGTTTCAACTATTCTCCGTAATGAATGTGGGGCCACCAGCAGTGTGCAAGTGTGCCCTTTCCTCCACAGCCTCACCGGCACTTGCTATCTTTTCTTTTTTTTTTTTTTTTTTGGTACTGGGGATTGAACTCAGGGGTGTTTGACCACTGAGCCACATCCCCAGCCCTATTTTTTTGTGTTTTATGTAGAGACAGCGTCTCACTGAGTTGCTTAGCGCCTCGCCATTGCTGAGGCTGGCTTTGAACTCGCGATTCTCCTGTCTCAGCCTCCCTAAGTGCTGGGATTACAGGCTTTTCTTTTTTATAATAACCGTTCTGAGTTAGGATGAAATCTCACTGTGATTTTGATTTACATTTCCTTGATGATTAGTGGATGCTGAACTTTTTTCCCATATCTTTGTCAGCCATCGATATATCTTATCACAGTCAGAATACATTTTATACTACCCCCCCTACCTTTGCCTATGTTAAAATTTTTCCATAAGTAAAAGTTTGAAAAGAACCAGCCTATGTTAAGAACAAAAGAATCAAGTTGGTCTTCATTTTCCTACTCTTATTGAGCTTATTATAAGGTCAAGTTCTAAACATGTATATATGTTAGGAAGATTTTCATTCCACACAGCCTGCATCACCCCTACCTCAGACATCAGGCCTCTGGACCACTGTCATGCTGCTCTTCCCAAAGCATGGCCAAAAAAAGTGATACTTAGGGAAGATAAGTCACACCTCTCTTGACCTCCCAGAATCTAATATCATCTACCACTCACTTTCTCCTTTCTTTCCTGTCATGTTAAAAAATACTCCTTTCTTCTTCAGTCTCTCGGACTCCCTGTTTTCTCTAGTTTCTGCCAGCCACCAAATAAGTGGTAGCTCTCAGTTTTGTCTTTGTTTGTCTTATTTTTCTCCACACCTCTTTAACTGCTGATCCTCCCAGTTCCATGGATTCAACTCATTCATTTAGTTGGTATTTTATCCTGAACTGACTACATGACTTAAAATCTACTTTGAATTTGTCTATTTGCAGGCCAGTGATTTACTAATTTATTAATTCATTTCCCCAACATTCTAGAAGTTCCTTCTATGCACAAGACCTAAGGCTGAACACAGAAGATGTAGACCTAAAAATGTCATGCCTTTTCTAAAAAATTTCACAATAATGTGCTAACATTTCCTCATTTTATTTCTCAAGCTATAGTCTGTTTCCTAAGATTTAGACAGATGAGGTTGCCAACTAGATGGTTGGTTAGTTCTTTAAACTAGTACATCAAAAAAGAGTGTAGTTTCATTCCTCAGCCACTCCTACCCATATTTTCCTCATTATTTCTGTTGGTGGCCTCAGCCCCACACACTGGATTATCTTCCTTCATTTCTTCATCTTCCCTGCCTTGATTCCTGCTCCTTCCTGCACATACTTTACACTTTAGTCAATAGCTTTATCTTGAACACACCCAAACTCTTCCCAGACATCCAATATCAGAAAGTTTTATGCAGAAGAACTATATACTTGAATTTACTCTGGTACAAGTTAAGATGTACACTGTAACAATATTAACTATTACTGCCAATTTCTGTTCAGACTTTAAATGCATTTAATAATGGATCTTCTCTTTATGGCTATTTATGGAGAGCATATTTTCATATAACTTGTATGTACTGGAATCAGGTGACTTGCCCCAATTCACACTACTGGTTAGAATCAGGGTCAGAAAAAATGTGCCTGTTCCCAAGTTTGGATCCTTTCACTACTTTATACTTGTGAAGCAAGTTCTTAGCTTCTTTTAGCAGTAGTTGGCAAAGAGTGCTCCTTGAGATGTTAGTGGCTGTTATTTAAAAATTTTAAAACATTTTAGTTGTAAATATTTTTAATAGAGAAATCAATTTGGGAAATAATAGAAAGTTAAAAATCATTCTGTCTCTTCTGTATTTACTACTCTTTAACCTAATGCACATTGTGGTTCTATAATATGTAATATATGTTACATAGCTCTTCTCAATGGTATTTAGCCAATGATCAATGTTTCATAACCTCTCTTAGGAGTTGTTTTCTCTAACAAAACTCATCAGAAAGAAAGGGAACTTTGGGTCCCTCAACTAGTTCTTGTTTTCTTCATTCCATTTGTTAGGAAAATCTTAACTTTGACATTCCTTGGTTGAATACTTAACACCAGGCTTGGTATAAATTGAGTCCCACATTATTTCAGCCCTTGCCAAAGCTTTTCTTAAGCTCAGCCCAGTTGAAGACTCAAGGAGAGGCTTCACCTTCTGGCACATAACCAGTCAAGTCTGTATGTACCTGCACAGGAAAAATAATATTAACTAATAAGAGATTCCATTTTTGAGTACTTGCTAAATTCAAGCCACTGAGGCAAGAACTTATTACCTCATTTAAGCCTCACAATTATCCTGGGGAGGAGATACTAATGTGACCTCTATTTTATAAGTGGGAAACAAAGGCTCCATGGTACCTACAAGTTCTGGCCACACAGTTTGACAAGTTTGAGGCTCCTACCCAGGTTTGTCTGACAGAGCCCATGCTTTAAGCCTCAAACTGTTATACTTTGACTCATTCTCAAAATATTTTAAAATAGGTGAATCTGATTAAATGAACAGAAGAATAAACCATAAGAAGGTCATATCTATATCAACTGATGATTTTTATAGCTGTATTCCCAGCTCTCAGCTGTATTCTTAGCCATAAAGAGAATATTTATTACAAAATGCATTTAAAGTCTGAACAGAAATTGGCAATAATAGTTAATATTGTTAAATATACAACTCCAGCTCCACACTGGAATTTTATGACTGTAACCCCAACTGTGATTCCACAATTCTTACATTATGGAATCACAGTCTCCTCCTTTGCTATCTAAAGAAGCTCAAGGCTGTAAAGGACAAGCTGATGAGAATTCCCAGCTCCTGGTACAGTGTTTAGCATGTAGGAGGTGCTTAAAAATTCTTCATTGAACAGACATTTACATGCATGACCCTATAGGGCCTTATAAGTATGGAAACAATGGAGTACACTTTGAAGAAAGGCATTAATTAAACAACATTGTGCCTTTGCTGTGGACCTATAAAGAAAAATCACATCACTCCTTGGAATGATTGGAATGATTTGGGGAGCACCTTGTTTCTCCAGGGTTATGATTTCTCCATCAGCCATGGAGCTAGAGAACCAGTTGCTGTGCTGGGCTGTCATCATAACCCTTTGTTGTTGCTCTATTATTACATATTTCAGTTGCAGCAGTATGAATCAGCTATCCTTACACAATTCTGGGTTTCCTAAAGGAGAATTGCTTGTTAGTCATATATCAATTTCTTACCTACCCAACCAGTAAAGATTTCACCTTAGATACTTCAGCAGGTGACCTGTCAGCAATATAGACAGAAGATTCCTAAGGAAAGAAAGAAAAAGAGCATGTAAAATCATCTTCTAGGTAATTGCTCAATTATAAGAGAGACAAATTATGAATGTTATGTTCTATCTTTAAAGGGAAGTGCACAGATGCACTTAGATGAGTTTCTTACATTGAGATAAGATAAAGATAAAATGAAATATATGTCTGTGGGTGTGCCTAAAGAAAGAAATAGTAGTTATCTAGGCTGGTGTAAATAGCCAAGGAGAGAGAGAAGTGGGTGGCCTGAGAGTCAGTGGTCTTTATCCCTTTTTGGTCCTAATATTAATCCTGTTTCCCAAATCAGGTGAATATTGGATTCGACAAGATGGGGTTGGAATATGACTTCAACTTGAAGGTGGAACACAGCCAGGTTACCTTCTTTGGAAGTGTTTTGGACCTCCCATACCCTGTGGGACTCAAACATGTGTGCACAGTGATCCTTTAGTGGGAACTAATGTAATCTTTTTATTTTTGCTCACTAGTTTCAGCTTTCCCAGTCTCTTTTCTTCACAAGATTTGAGGCAGTGTGATACACACTGAAGTGAACAAAGTTAAGAACTTCTTCCTTTTTTTTGGTACCAGGATTAAACTCAAGGGTATTTGATGACTGAACTACACCCCAGCCCTGTTTTGTGTTTTATTCAGAGACAGAATATCACTGAGTTGCTTAGTGCCTCACTGCCATTGCTGAGGCTGGCTTTGAACTCACGATTCTCCAGTCTCAGCCTCCCAAAGTGCTGGAATTACAAGTGTGTGCCACTGTGTCCAGCTTCAAAAATTTCTTCTTCAAAGCTACAGGTATGGTCTGAAGCATTTAAAAATGCTTACTCAAAGAATGAATGAAGGATTTGAATGACCAAAGATAAATCTAATATAAACAATCGTTATTACATTTTGGTTCCAAAGTCACCAGATTAACTGTTCCCTGGAAGGTCTTCAGGTTCTTAAGCCACACAACTTTTTCATAATCTAATGTCAAGTGGATTTACTGGGTTTAGGGTGCTTATATCTCTATTGGGGCTGTTCTAAGCTGCCAAATGCCAGTGAAATGCCATAGGAAACACCAACAGAATTTTGATAAATCATTAAAAGAATACTCAGTTCATCCACTGAATGCCTTAACTTTTCCTTTTCTAACATGATCATATAAAAGAATAAAAGTATTTGCTAAAAAATTATTTTAGGAATACAGCCTAAGTCGTTGATAAACAGGATTTAGGAGAGTACTGAACATTAATTAAATAACATCAAGTCCCTTGAATTTCAAATTTGCCATGTTTGCTAAAGATGCAGATTCTAGGGCTCCTCCCCAGAACTAAAACCTCAGAATTCTTCAGAAGGCAGGCCTGAAAATGAGTGCATTTTGAAAGCTGGGAGAGATTATGGAATCATAGTCTTTACTTTGCTATCTAAAGAAGCTTGAGTCTACAAAGGACAAGGGGATGAAACCCAGGCCACAGAGCTCAGAGGTTGGGTAGAGGAAGGACAGAATCCACCCACCCCTTGACTGATCTTTCCACATTTCCCTTGATGCATT
Source organism: Geosciurus inauris (assembly GCA_004024805.1). Taxonomy (NCBI): domain Eukaryota; kingdom Metazoa; phylum Chordata; class Mammalia; order Rodentia; family Sciuridae; genus Geosciurus; species Geosciurus inauris. The sequence goes on along the minus strand of PVHX01021165.1, from coordinate 12,631 downwards.
ATTTCTAGCACACATTCCCTAATTATTTGATTCTCCCTTGAAGTATATAGATGGCATCCTTAGCTACTCAAGCACCAGTAGTGTATATTAGAAAGAGACAATAAAGCAGACATAAATTTGCATCTTGGCTTTCTCTGTATGACCTTAGCTAAATTACTTCACTTCTTTAACATGGCATTTCCACATCTGTCAAAATGTAAACAGGAATGATAACCTCACAAGGTTACTGTGAAGATCACATGAGACAAGAGATAGTGCCTGCTACATATTAGATGGTCAGTAATTATCATTTCCTTCCTTATGAGTTAATCTAGAAAGTGAGTACCTGATGTCTGAATTTCCTGTGCAAATGCCTTCCACTTTATTTTATGTACATATGGTATATCTGCTAGGCAAGGCTTAAAGACAGGTTATCTGTTTAAAAGGGGCAACTTGTAGTGAATTTGTCTTGAAACTACAAAACAAAATAATTGCTTTTGCTTAAACCATGTGCATTTTGGTAGCTTGAAGGAGACTGATGGAAACTAAAAGCCATCTTTACTCCCAATCATCTCTGAGTACTTGCCACTGGTGGTAGGGGCTCCTCTCACCAGAGTCCTGTCACTGAAGTTTTAATCTTGCTTTAATACCACTGAACCTGATGAGTGTGCTCCATGACACTTTGTTCTTTTGGTATGGAGATGACTGTGATAGATGCAGTCTCATTGTTCATTCATTCATTAATTGAACAAGCAATCACAAAACATCTACGTTGTGGAAACTGTCCTTCAAGAAACGCAGGTATGATCTGGGAGTCACCTCTGGATTCTAGAACCCACGTTCTGGCTCTATTCCATGAGTCTGGACAATACCCTGTGTCATTCAACACTTAGAGTAGTATAGAGTAAAAATGATCTTGCATTTCTTTTTTTTTTTTAAATATTTTTTAGTTGTAGGTGGACACAATATCTTTATTGATTTATTTTTATGTGGTGCTGAGGATCGAACCCAGTGCCTCACGCATGCGAGGCAAGCGCTCTACCACCGAGCCACAATCCCAGCCCATGATCTTGTATTTCTAAGTCCCTTAGTGGTAGCCCTGCTGGCCGGGCTCCAGTCATCAGATTGCTAAGAGGAGAAGTGCAATTCCAAGAACCAGTTCCACTGGCATTGGTAAGGATCAGCACTGCTGCCACTATCTCCTTTTCAGATGGTGTGATCATTCTCGGCCAGTAGGAATAGGTTCCTCTTTATCTTTAATCCCAAGCTGCTAGTGTATTTCAGTGCCAATTCATTTCAACATTATTTATTGGTTGTCAGGAACAATACAGAGGACAGACAAGCATCTCCACCCTTCTGAATTTTCCCGTCTGAATGAATACTTCTTGACAAACCATTTAGGGTCAGAGGGGATAAAGGCTTCGACTTCTTTTCAGCAAGAGATGACAACATCTATCAGTTTTCACTGATGATTAGGACATCCCAGGGTAGGACATTAACTGTCATCATAAGCTGTTCTATGGAGAATTTATTTGTCCACTACATTTTTGACTGAAAAAAGGGAAACTCCATCTCTGCTAATAGGAAGAGGGTTACTTTCTTCTGCTGGGGATGAAACTAGGTTTAGGCGACTTTGAACTCAGCACGTCTCCATTCCCATCCCCTGGTCAGTAAAAATCCCCTGGGGATGTGGCCTAAAACTCATCCTCCCGGTCCCAGCTTTCGCGGCCGCCCCGCCCAGCTTCTCGCTGGGCGGCGTGTTGTACCTGGTGGCCGCTAGAGGGAGACGGGCGCCTGGAACAGCAGCACTAGGGAGGCCACCAGTGTCCCCCCCACCCACTGCGACCTGGCTGGGCAGTTACACAGATTTAGAATGCTTGTGAAAACAGAGCTAAATCAAAGATACGTTGCCAGATAAAATACTGAACATTAATTCAATATGCATTTCAGTTAAATAACAAATTACTAATATTTTAGTATTTTTTTTTCCAAATTCATATTCAAATGAAATTAGAATTGGAGTGCTGTGCATTCTTGACTATCTCACTGTTGCTTAAACCTAGGTCAAAATTTTGCGTCCTGTAGACTGGAAGAAGCTGTTATCTTCACAGCTGGCAGAGCTGTTACGCAGTCTGTGGCTTTGTCTAGAAGCAGGAGGAATGGTCCTGCACCTTAAAATACTCCGTTATGGTTCCCAACACCAAGTGCACCATTGAAGTCCTATAAGTGTTTAAGAGTTTTTCCTAAAGATGCAAATATCAGGAAAAAAGGACACATGTTCTTGTCAGTTAACCTTTCCAGGAGCCTTAGTTACCTCTTGTTAGTAATGAAAAATAGATTAAAAGCCCAGATTGAGAGGCAATAGACAAAGCAGAGAAGGGCACATTAAGACAAAAATGAGGTTCACAGAAGGAGGAGACTGGGGAGCTTAATGCTGTGTCCTACTTAACAATATTGTGCCGGGCTGGAGCCCTTTCTGTAAGTGCATTTAGAATCTGAATAGATGGTTCACATCAAGTTAAAATGACTTCCAGCACTTGGAATGCCCAGCTGTGATTACTCTTCATTGGCCATAATAGTTTTCTAAGAGTGAATAAATTCAGTCAGTCTCAAGGAACGTTTTTATTTCTCTGGTAGTTGAAACAGAATTCTGAGATACTTTGATCTTAGTACAGTTGAGAGTGATCATGAGGGACCTGTGCTTGCCAACAACTAGCTCATCTCTCAAGGCTTTCTTACTTGCTCCATTTCCCTGTTCAGCGTCTCCAAAGGTACATGCAATAGGGAAAAGGTTCTTAGAATGAATTATTTCCACAAGTATCAAAATAGGAGGCATTTTTCCTTTACTTCTTTTCTCCCAAGGTCAACACATGCAAAAAGTTTCCAGTTGCAGCAATAGGCTGCCATACATTTGAAAGCACATTTAAATTACTGACCTTGAGGATGCTGCACTCTCCTGTAGCACTGAAGGCTTAAAACACACACACACACACACACACACACACACACACACACACAGATGAAGTTAATATCAAATAAAATCAGCAGGGGGCACAGTTTCTTCAGTGTTAGGTTTTGCTTTTTGATTAGAAAGGAAAACACCTACGCTGATTCTTTGTGCTGTTTTGAATGGGTGTTATTTGATAATCCAAATATCAGAATGTCATGCACGGATTCATTTTCCCCTGAAAAAAGCAACATAAGCCATCTGAAAAGGGCTGGCAAATTTACTGACCATGCCTTGCTGATTATATAATTTCTGCATCAATGATTTTTTTAAATGAAAGATCATCGAGTGGGTGTATTTAGGACTATAAATTCAAGCACTACTGTGGAACTTGCTGCCATTATTTATTTAGTTTCTCTACATAGTTCCAGCCCGATGGTAACTCCTATCTTCTGGGGATCTGACAGACAGGTAGAAGGATTTCATTTATTGATTTAATCAGCGATTGTAGCAGATGTTTTCAGTGGCTGAGTGTTATAGCTGTCTTACACATCTTGGAAGAGTTTGTGCACTTAGAATACCTCACAATCCAATTTATTATATTCTCTTTCTGATTTGCTAAAAAGGAATAGAAATCAATGACCTTGTCTCACAGAATTTCCGTATGTGTGACATGAAATGATCTGTAATGCCCAAGTGTCAGCTCCTACTTTTATTCTTGGCCCTGGTCAGTGCTATTTTAGATTAATCATTTTATTTCTCTTATCATTCATTGTATTAACTTCAAAGACAAAAACAGATTATGAATATTGAAATGATTCATGAAATTTTATCACTAAAGGGCCACTAAGAGTTCTTTTAAATTATTATTATTCAATGCAATATTACCAATAGCCCAACATCATGTAGAACTTTCTTGTTTAAGGCTTGATTTAGTTATTTGTTTATTTATTTATTTTTGGTACTAGGGATTGAACTCAGGGGTACTTGACCACTGAGCCACATCCCCAGCCCTATTTTGTGTTTTATGTAGAGACAGGGTCTCACTGAGTTGCTTAGTGCCTCACCCTTGTTGAGACTGGCTTTGAACTCACGATGCTCCTGTCTCAGCCTCCCAAAGTGCTGGGATTACAGATGTGCACCACTGCCGGCAAGGCTTGATTTATTTGTACTTATTAACTCGTTGCATTCCTTCAAGGCACAGTGATGTTAAGATATTTGCCTAAATTATTGATTTAGGCAAGGGAGATATGAAGGTACACAATCTATCTCTGAAAATTATGTATAAGATTTTACAAATTGGATTTAATTTTTAAAATAAGTAATGATTCATAGGCTTTTTATTATTTTTTGGAAGTTTTTATTTTCAATTGACATAATTATGCATATTTATGGGGTACATTGTGATATTTCAGTAGGTGTATACATTGTGTAATGATCAGATCAGGGTAGTGGGAATATCCATCACTCAAACATTTATCATTTCTTTGTGATGGGTGTATTCAAAATCTTTTCTACTGGCTATTTTTGAAATATGCATTTAATTTTTGCTGACCATAGTTATCCCACTGTGTTATAGAATATTAGAATATTAGAAGTAGCCCTATACCCATTACCACCCTTTCTGTAGTCACCCCTCCCATTCCCTTCCCAGAATTCTACTATCTGCTTCCATGAGATCAACATTTTAACTTCCACATAAATGGAAACATGTGGTATTTGTCTATTTATGCCTGACATTTCTCTCTACACAGTGCCTTCCAGGCTCATCTCTAATGTCACATGTTACAGGATTTCATTATTTTTTATGGATGATTAATATTTCCTTGTGTGTGTATATATATATTTTCTTTATCTAGTCATCTGCCAGTGGACCCCTTGGTTGATTCTCATCTTTTCTACCATGAATAAACACAAGAGTGCAGATCTGTTTTTGACATACTGATTTCCTTTCTTTTGGATGTTTACCCAGATATATAACTGGTAGATCATGTGGTAGGTCTTTGAGGAACCTCCTTACTTTTCTCTGTAATGGCTGGAATAATTTATATCCCCACTAACAGTGTATGAGAGTTCATCTTTCTCCACAACCTCTCCAGCACTTATTACTTTTTGTCTTTTGGATAATGATTCTAACTAGTTTGGGAAGATATATCACTGTGGCGTTTCCTTTAATTTTCTAATTAGTAATATTGAACATTTTTGCATATATTTGTTTGCCTATTTGTATATCTTCTTTGGAGAAATGTCTACTCAGAGTATTTGCCTATTTCTAATCAAATTATTTGTTCATTTTTTGCTGTTGTGTTGTTTGAATTGCTTTATGTATTCTGAATATTAATCCCTTGTCAGATGAATAGGTCGCAAACATTTTCTCCCATTTTATGGGTTGTCTCTTAATTCTTTTTTTTTCCTTTGTTGTGCAGAAGATCTCTAGTTTGATGTGATTCCATTTGTCAATTTTTGCTCTTGTTGCCTTATTTTGGGATCATATTTTAAAAATCTTTGTCTAGATCAATGTCCTAAAGCATTTCCCTTATGTTTTCTCTTAGTAGTTTCAGAGTTTTGGATACTACATTTGACTTTGAGTTGATACACATACACACACACACACACATACAGAGAGAGAGAGAGACAGAGACAGAGAGATCTAAAGGTCTCATTTTTTTCTTCTTCATATGGATATCTAGTTTTCCAAGCACCAATTATTAAAGAGATAGTCCTTTCTCTAATATGTATTTTTGTATTTTTTTTGTGTGTGTGGTGCTAAGGATTGAACCCAGGGCCTTATACACATGAGGCAAGCACTCTACCAACTGAGCTATATATCCCTAACCCTCCAATGTGTATTCTTAGCACCTTGGTTGTAAATCAGTTGGCTGCAAATATGTAGATTTACTTCTGGGTTCTCTATTCTGTTCCTTTGATCTATGTGTCTGTTTTTAAGCCAGTACTATACTGTTTAGGTAACTATATTTTGTAGTATGTTTTGAAGTCAGATATTTCAATGCCTCCAGCTTTGTTCTTTTTTTTCTCAGGATTACTTTGGCTATTTAAAGTCTGTTTTGGCTCCATATTCTTCTACTTCTGTAAAGAATGTCATTGATATTTTGATAGGGATTTCACTGAATCCGTTGATTGCTTTGGGCAGCATGGACATTTGAATAATATTAATTCTTCCAACCCAGGAACATGGGATATGTTTCCATGTTTTTGTGACCTCTTCAGTATCTTTGATCAGTGTTTTATAATTTATCTCCTGGTTTAAGTTTATTCTCAGGTATTTAATTTTTTTGTAGCTAAGTAACTGTGATTGATTTCTTTTTCAGCTAGTTTATTTTGGGTGTATAGAAATGTTATTGAATTTTATATGTTGATAATGTATGCAACTTTTCTAATGTTTTTCAAATGAAGTCTGGGTTTTTCTATATATAAGAATATGTCATCTGCAAACAGAAATAGTTTAAATTTCTCCTTGTCAATTTGGATATCCTTTGTTTTTTCTTACCTAATTGCTGTGGCTAAGATTTCTAACTTACAGTTTTTAAATTAAAAGGTATACAAAGAGCTTTGCTTCTACTCTATTTACCCTGTTCTCCCTTCTCCTTTCCTTCGCCTTGTAGTACACCCTTCTAGTACTTTATGCAGTCACAAAAACAAATGCATATTCTTATCCTCTCTTTATCACAATAGACACCATATTATGCTCACTATACTGAACTTTGCTTTTTTACTATCTATCCTAGATACCTTTCTAGAGTAAAACAGAGAGGTATCTTCATTCTCTTTTCAGCTATCTCATATTCCATTGTGAGAACGTGCCACAGTTTATTTAATCAGTCCTCTATTTATGGAAATTAGTTTCCTCTCATGTTAGGTTGTTACAAATGATATTCGAATAAACCACTTGTGCCTGTCATTTTTAGCTGTGTGGATGTTTCTGTAGGATGAATTCCTAGACATAGATAATTGGGTCAAAGGGTGAAAGCATTTGTAGTATTGTATAGATACTGCCACATGGTCCCCTCTAGGAACTACCATTTGTACTCCCCCAGAAATGCACTAGTGTGCCTGTTTCTCAAATCTTACTAACTGATCATATTATTAAATTTTTACCAACATGATAAGTTAAAATGACACCTCAGCACAGTTAATTTGCATGTTAAAAATTGTGGCCAGGGTTGAGTATCTTTTCCTTGGTTTAAGAGCCATTTAAACATTTTTTTAAAAATATGAATTGCTTGTTCATGTCCTTGCTCATTTATCTTTTTGTTTGTTGATCTTTTTCATCTCAATTTCTTTTATCTGTTTTTGGTGCTGAAGATTGAACTCAGAGGTACTCGACCACTGAGACACATGCCCAGGCTTATTTTGTGTTTTATGTAGAGACAGGTTCTCACTGAATTGCTTAGCATCTCACCATTGCTGAGGCTGGCTTTTTTTTTCTTTCTTATGATAATATTTTCTTTTTTCTTTTTTAAATTTATTTATTCTACTTAGGTACACATGATAGCAGAATGCATTTTGATTTATTGTACACAGGTGGAACACAACTTTTCATTTCTTTTCATATGGTAGAATCATATCATATATGCAGTCATACATGAAGCTAGGGCTATCCATGGACATCATATCTATGATGTCCATCTTATTCCACTATCCTTACTGTCCCCATGCCCCCTCCCCACTCCCTCCCCTTTGACCAAATTTCCTCCATTCTTCCCTTGTCCCCTCCCCCATTATGGATCAGCATCCACTTATCAGAGAGAACATTCGGCATTTGGATTTTTGGAATTGGCTTACTTCACTTAGCATGACATTCTCCACCTCCATCCATTTACCTGCAGATGCCATAATTTTATTCTCTTTTATTGCTGAGTAATATTCCATTGTGTATATATACCACAGTTTCTTTATCCATTCATCTACTGAAGGGCATCTAGGTTGGTTCCACAGTTTAGCTATTGTGAATTGAGCTGCTATAAACATTCAAGTGGCTGTGTCACTATAGTATGCTGTTTTTAAGTCCTTTGGGTATAGACCAAGGAGTGGGATAGCTGTGTCAAATGGTGATTCCATTCCAAGTTTTCTAAGGTATCTCCATACTGATTTCCAGATTGGTTGTACCAATTTGCAGTCCCACCAGCAATGCATGAACGTGCATTTTCCCCCACATCCTTGCCAACACTTATTGTTGTTTGTGTTCTTGATAATTCTTGTCATTCTGACTGGCATGAGATGAAATCTTATAGTAGTTTTGATTTGCATTTCTCTAATTGTTAGAGATGTTGAACATTTTTTCATATGTCTGTTGATCGATTGTATATCTTCTTCTGAGAAGTGTCTGTTCAGTTCCTTAGCCCATTTATTGATTGGGTTGTTTGGTTTTTTGGTGTTAAGTTTTTTGAGTTCTTTATATATCCTGGAGATGAGTGCTCTATCGAATGTGTGTGTGGCAAAAATTTGTTCCCAGAATGTCGGCTCTCTGTTCATTTCATTGATTGTTTCTTTTGCTGAGAAGCTTTTTAGTTTGAATCCATCCCATTTATTGATTCTTGATTTTACTTCTTGCACTATAGGAGTCTTGTTAAGGAAGTAAGATCCCAATCCAACATGATGAAAATTTGGGCCTTTTTTTTCTTCTATTAGGCATAGGGTCTCTAGTCTAATTCCTAGGTCCTTGATCCACTTTGAGTTGAATTTTGTACATGGTGAGAGAAGGAGTTTTTGTTTCATTTTGCTACATATGGATTTCCAGCACCATTTGTTGAAGAGGCTATCTTTTCTCCAATGCATATGTTTGACACCTTTGTCTAGTATAAGATAACTGCATTTAAGTGGGTTTGTCTCTGTGTCTTCTATTCTGTACCACTGGTCTACATGTCTATTTTGGTGCCAGTACTATGATGTTTTTGTTACTATAGCTTTGTAGTATAGTTTAAGGTCTAGTATTGTGATGCCTCCTGTTTCACTCTTCTTGCTAAGGATTGCTTTGGCTATTCTGGATCTCTTATTCTTCTAAATGATTTTCATGATTGGCTTTTCTATTTCTATAAGGGATGACATTGGGATTTTAGCTGGAATTGCATTGAATCTATATAGCACTTTGGGTAGTGTGGTCATTTTGACAATATTGATTCTACCTGTCCAAGAGCATGGGAGATTTTTCCATCTTCTAAGGTCTTCCTCAATTTCTTTTTTTAGTGTTCTATAATTTTCATTGTAGAGGTCTTTCACCTCTTTTGTTAAATTGACTCACAAGTATTTTTTTTTTTTTGAGGCAATAGTGAATGGGATAGTTTTCCTAATTTCTCTTTCAGAGGATTCATCACTGATGTATAGAAATGCAATTGATTTATGGGTGTTGCTTTTATATTCTGCTACTTTGCTGCATTTATCTATTATTTATCTATTCTAGAAGTTTTCTGGTGGAGTTTTTTGGATCCTCTAAGTATAGACTCATGTCCTTGTCAAATAATGACAGTTTGAGTTCTTCTTTTCCTATTTGTATCCCTTTAATTTCTTTTATCTGTCTAATTGCTCTGGATAGTGTTTCAAGGACTATGTTGAATAGCAGTAGTGAAAGAGAGCATCCCTGTCTTGTTTCAGTTCTTAGAGAGAATGCTTCCAATTTTTCTCCATTTAGGATGTTATTGGCTTTGGGTTTAGCATAGATAGCTTTTACAAAGTTGAGATATGTTTCTACTATCCCTAGTTTTTCTAGTGTTTTGAACATAAAAGGGTGGTGTGTTTTTTCAAAAGCTTTCTCTGAATCAATTGATAAAATCATATGATTCTTATCTTTAAGTCTGTTGATGTGATGGTTTATGTTAATTGAATTCCATATGTTGAACCAAACAGGCATTCCTGGAATGAACCCCACTTGATCATGGTGCACTATCTTTTTAATATGTTTTGTATGAGATTAGCCAAAATTTTATTGAGAATTTTTGCATTTATGTTCATCAAGGGTATTGGTCTGAAATGTTCTTTCTTTGATGTGACTCTGTCTGCTTTTGGTATGAGGGCAATACTCGCCTCATAGAATGAGTTTGGAAGGATTCCCTTCTTTTCTATTTCATGAAATAGTTTGAGGAGTATTGGTAATTAGTTCTTCTTTGTAGGTCTTGTAGAACTTGGCTGAGAATCCGTCTGGTCCTGGGCTTTTTGGTTGGTAGGCTTTTGATGGTTTCTTCTATTTCTTTGCTTGAAATCGATCTGTTTAAGTTGTGTATGACCTCTTGGTTCAGTTTGGGTAAGTCATATGCCTTTAGAAATTTGTCAGTGTCTTCAGGATTTTCTATTTTACTGGAGTTTAAATTTTCAAAATAGTTTCTAATTATCCTCTGTATTTCAGAAGTGTCTGTCATGATATTTTCTTTAATATCATGAATTTTAGTAATTTGGGTTTTCTCTCTCTTTTACATTAGGATGGCTAAGAGCTTGTCAATTTTATTTATTTTTTCAAAAACCAGCTTTTTGTTTTGTCCATTTTTTTAATTTTCTTTTTTTTTCAATTTTGTTGATTTCAGTCCTGATTTTAATTATTTCCTGTCTTCTTCTTTTTTGTGTTGGTTTGTTCCTCTTTCTCTAAGGTTTTGTGATGCAGTGTCAAGTCGTTTATTTGTTGACTTTCTCTTCTTTTAATGAATGAGCTTAATACAATACAATGAACTTTTCTCTTAGTACTGACTTCATGATGTCCCAGAGATTTTGATATGTTGTATCAGATTTTTAATTTACCTCTAAGAACTTTTTATCTTTTCCCTGATGTCTTCTGTTATCCATGCATCATTTGAGAGCATATTTTTTAGTCTCCAGGTGTTGGAGTAGTTTCTATTTTTTAACCTGTCATTGATTTCTCATTTTATTCCATTATGGTCAGATAAGATGCAGGGTAGTACCTCTATTTTTTTGTATTTGCTAAGACTTGCTTTGTGACATATCATATGGTCTATTTTAGAGAAGGAATCATGTGCTGCTGAGAAAAATGTATATTCACTCATTGAGGGATGGAATACTCTATATATGTCTGTCAAGTCTAAATTATTGATTGTTTTGAGTTCTATGGTTTATTTATTTAGTTTTTGTTTGGAAGATTTATCCAGTGGTGAGAGAGCTGTGTTAAAGTCATCAAGCATTATTGTGTTATTGTCTATTTAATTCTTGTAGTTGAGAAGGGTTTGTTTGATATACATAGATGCCCCATTGTTTGGGGCATAGATATTTATTATTGTTATGTCTTGTTGATGTATGATTCCCTTAAGCAGTATGAAATTTCCTTCTTTATCCCTTTTCACTAACTTTGGTTTGAAGTCCACTTTATCTGATGTGAGGATGGAAATTCCTCCTTGTTTACAAAGTTCATGTGAGTGATACGTTTTTTTCCATCCTTTCACTTTCAGTCTTGTCCTTTGAGATGAGTCTCTTAAAGGCAGCATATTGTTGGGTCTTTTTATTTTTTTTATCCAGTCAGTCTACGTCTTTTAATTGATGTGTTTAGGCCATTCACATTCAGGATTATTATTGAAATATGATTGGTAATCCTGGTCATTTTGGTTTATTTTTGGTTTTTACCTTGACTTGCTTTCTCCTTTGATTGACCTTTCCTTTAGTATAGTTCCTCTCTTTGTATATTTTCATTGTTGGTTATCATTTCCTCCTCATGGAATAATGTGCCAAGAATGCTGTGTAGTGAAGGCTTTCTTACTGCAAATTCATTTAACTTTTGTTTATCATGGACATTTTTTATTTCACCATCAAATCTGAAGCTTAATTTTGCTGGATATAAGATTCTTGGTTGGCATCCATTTTCTTTCAGAGCTTGGTATATGTTGTTGCATGATTTCCTGGCTTTTAGGGTTTGGGTTGAAAAATCTCCTGAGATCTGAATTGATCTCCCCCTATATGTAATCTGATTCCTCTCTATTGTGGCCTTTAAAATTCTACCCTTATTCTGTATGCTGGGCATTTTCATTGTAATGTGCCTTGGTGTAGATCTGTTGTAATTTTGTACATTTGGTGTCCTGTAAGCCTCTTCTATTTGATTTTCCAATTCATTTTTCATGATTGGGAAATTTCTGATATTATTTTATTTAAGAGTTTGTGCATTCCTTTGGTTTGAAACTCTGTGCCTTCTTCTATCCCGATAAATTGGTCTTTTGATGCTATCTAATATTTTTGTATGTTCTGTTCTTGATTTCTTACCCTTTTCACTATATGATCAACTTTATTTTCAAGACTGTATATTTTGTCTTCATTATTCGAGGTTCTGTCTTCCAAGTGATCTAGTCTGCTGCTGATGCTATTGAGTTTTGTATTTGGTTTATTATTTCTTCATCTCAAGAATTTCTGATTTGTTTTCTCACAATTTCTAGTTCTTTCTTAAAGTAATCTTTTGCTACCTGTATTTGCTCCCTTATCTCTTTGTTGGTGTAATGAATGGTTGCCTTTATTTGCTCTCATTTCTTTTTTATTTTTTTTCCCCTTGGTACTGGAGATTGAACTCAGCAGCCCTCGACCACTGAGACACAGTCCCCAGCCCTATTTTGTGTTTTATTTAGAGACAGGGTCTCACTGAGTTGCTTAGTGCCTCACGGTTGCTGAGGCTGACTTTGAACTCACAATTCTCCTGTCTCAGCCTCCCTAAGTGCTGGGATAACAGGCTTACTCCACTGCACCCAGCTACTCTCTTATTTCTTTGTT
>PVHX01021164.1:0-19840 GCA_004024805.1 Geosciurus inauris | reverse complement strand
AGAAGGAAGGAAGGAAGGAAGGAAAGGGAGGGAGGAAAGAAAGGAAGGGAGGAAGGAAGGAAGGAATGAAGAAATCCATAGTGACCTTCTCCATTGCCCAAATCAGGAGAGTAAGGTGAAGTTCAAATTAAAGACATGCCCTTGGGTCAGGGTCAGATTCCCCTGAGTCACCCACTGCTTGCTTGTGTGTACAGCATTAATGGAGATCCCTGCTCTGACCATATGGTAGAGGCTCTGAGTTCCCCACTGTGGTTCCTAATGAGATCTGTCTCTCCTTCAAAACTGGGGGCCATTCTGACCTTGTTTCATTAGGAAGAGGGAAGGTCCTGTTCATGCTTGAGCAGCTTTCCAACATTTGGCTGCCCAAGTCCTTCACAGATGGGAAGAAGAGGCCTTAGTTTCTACTGCATGCTATGCAGAGCTCACTGTAACTTCAAAAAGCTGCTGCTACCTTTGGTCTCCGCACAGAAAAGGGGCTGCCACCTACCGGTTTTCCTGACATGCAGAACACACTGAAGATGGTGTGGGCCTCCAGACCATGGTGGGGCTGCACATGACAGGCCATGTCTTGTGGAGCTGGGTTGACTGTCAAGTACAGCTGAGCTTTGCCTAGTATATTGTGCTCTGAAGCTAAGAGAAAAGTGGGATAGAGTTTTGAGCCAGGATAGAGAACAACTGTAACAGAAGTTTTTATAGCATAAAACTTAGAGCAGTGGTTTGCAAAGGGAGTCCCTAGACCAGCAGCATTTGCATGATCTGGGAATTGGTCAGAAAGGCAGATTCTTAAGCCTCCCCTCAGATCTTCTGAATCAAAGACTGAGATATAACAGTCTATATTTCAACAGCCTTTCAGAGTTTTCTGACATGAGCTGGACTTTGAGAACACTGCCTTGAAGCATGCATTCATAGAAGAAACATCCACTGGGTGCTTACTAGGTGGGGAAGGCATGTTCCTAGACCCTATGGAATGACAGTGGATGAGACAGACCAATTCCCTACCCAGAAACCACATAACACCGGCCAATAGAGACCAAAGCCTGTGGGGAGAGGACACTGACAGACACAACATCCCACACATCAAACTTGTTCCATTCCCCTGGATTTTCTTAAAGCCTCAGCCATGTGTACACATGACAGCTAAGTTGAATTTATAACACCGATACCATTTTATGTTTTCATTTCATTAATGATATTAATATCATAAGAATTTTCCCTATCACCATATAATGCCCCAAATGGCTGAGATATATATATATATAATCTGTTGAGTAGCTATACCCCAATATACATAATTATTAGTTCCCAGTGATTAAGCATTTTATTTTCCACATTCTACCATTATTAGTCACCATATAATGACTATTCTCATGCATAAACTTTATAATCTTTCAATGTATTTTTCTTGATATGAATTATAGGATAGAGATTTGCATGCCAAACTGTTTAAAGTCCTGATGCTAATGATCATCAAGTGTCACAGTAAGTACGTGGGGCCTGTGCTACACACTAAGTGCTGGGTTGACACTGTTCATGTGTTATATTATTTAAGGCAGCTCCTTCAGCACAGGTAAAATCCAAGAGGAAGGAATGACTAATTCCACTTGGCTGACCAGGAAAATCTCCATGAAAGAAGGCATTTGAGCAAGTAGCTCTAGGATACAAGTTATATACTGGGTTAGGAAAAAGACCTGTGGATAAGAATGGGCATCTCAGCTGAAATTAGCCTGGGAAGGACAGAGTCACACAGTGGCCCAGTGTGCTGGGAAGAGAACAGCAGGTGAGGGAAGCTGTCAGGGAGAGTGTGGGGCAGAGGAAAAAGAAAGCAGGCAGGACACCTGGGGCCCCAGCTCACTGCTCCCTGCCATCCAAAGACACTGAACCAGACACTGGAGCCCATGGACAAGCTCTGGTGGGTCTCCTGCACTAATAATATATGTGGTCCATCTAAAAGAATGGCTGTTAGCTTGTCACTCAGACAAATTTCAGAAGCAAGAGAGAGAGGCCTACCAGAAGGGCAAGGGGCATTGTTAAACAAAAGCAGGCATTGTCCTGCTTCAGGCACAGCAAGGACTTGGCTTAGTTTTGGGGCATGCAGGAGCTCACAGTGGCAGTAAGAATCCAGAAGATCTGTGGGGTTCTTAGAGAGTCTCATCTACCGAGTTTCAGAAGAAAGTGAACCTTGTGTTTCTTCCTTGAGTGATACGAGAGTTAATGCATGAGGCAAGATTGGAAATGCATGGTGGGTTTTAATGAATGCAAAAATGTGGACATTGAACCAAACCTATTTCTAGGTAAATATTGTTGAATCCTCTGTGCTTGTTAAAAGGAACTATAGACCTCTAGAAACGGGGAGGAGGAAAATATCTAGAAATTAGCTTACAAGGATGATCTCAGAATGAGTCATGGTTATGTAGGAAGGGATGTTGGGCACTGGGAATGATATGCATGTGAGTGAATTCAAATCCAGGCTGGCCACAGAACAATGGCAGTGATACCTGATCGGGGGTTAAATATATACAGAGTCAACTTATCCAGTTGTCTAGCATAAATAAATATATACATAATTTTCAAAAATAAAGCAATTGAGGGGTGGGAGTGCACATCTATAATCCCAGATACTCAGGAGGCTAAAACAGGAGGATCACAAGTTCAAGGTCAACCTGGGCAACTTTGAAACTGAGACCTGTTTCAAAATAAAATAAAAAAGGACTGGGGATATAGCGTGCTTTCCTAGAGTATGCGAGTTCTGGATTCGGTCCCCAACATGAGGAAAAAATGGCAACTGTTCATCCTTTACCCTGTATTAAACATGTTCCTGATTCGTCAAGGAAGAGTAAATCACAGAAACACAATCACTTCCTGCTCCTGTTCTATAATATAAGGGAGCAGGGAGCTGGCATCAGGAGAGAAGGGGAATCAGGACCCTGGTACAAATGTCTGCAGGAGTGACAACTGATTGTCATTTCCAAGAAAAGATGCAAATACAACCAAAACACTTATAGTTACCCCACACCAAATCCAACTGGCAGCATAACATACCCACAGATCCTTGTAGGACGTATGTCTCTCCACTGCTCAGTGAATGTGGTTTTATTCTCACAACAGGTTCTGTGATACCTACAAAAGAGGAGTTGGTTGCAAAGAAGCGAAAGTCAGTGGTCTGAAGGACAGAGGTCAGGCAGAGTTTTGGCAGCAAGTTTTGTTCTGACTCCAGGGATAAAGGTAAAATAGGTCCTATTTGGAAATGTTACTAGATTGTTTGTTACCACCTTCTTTAAAGAGATGAAATCCCATCTCCAGGTCTCTCCTGCCCAGTAGAAGTAATACTGAGGTTGAACTTATCATCCTGGATCAGGAATGACATTGATTTCACAAGCAACAAGAAAATGCTGGTAAGATTTTATTTTATGTGTTTACAATAGACCCAGTTTTCAATTTTGCTATTTAATGAAATTATAAAGTATGATTAAGGAATATCAAAGCAATTTTTAAGTCTTTGTGGAATGTTGGTTATGAGAAATTCTCGATCTGGGTGTAACTGCTGTCCTACTGTCCTGGTTTGTTCCTCAGCAGGGACAAAGCAGGGACAAGTTGACCCCACACCATGTACATTTGAATCACAAGAAATCTAGAAGACAGGTAGATGATGTAAACAAGGACCATTTTCAAACATTGTGATTTTACAATGGTGCAGAAATGTTTCAAGGAAAGGTAAGAGGAAAACTGCCGAAGAACGGTGTTTAGAGCTTGTGGGGTGGCCTAATGACATTTATTACAAGGAAAGCCCTTCACCCAACAGATAGGGCAAAATTAGCATGGCTGTGCTGGGGAAAATTGGACAAAAACCCAACTGCTGTGCAGGGGCAGCTTCGTTTTGACCCATCTATGTAAATAGCTCATCAAGTGGCTCAACTACCCTGTAGAAAGCCATATAAGACACCAAGGTGTTTGGGTGCATGCAGATGTGCATCCCCTGTCAGTCTGCAGATGAGGGTTCCAGGTGTGCAGCAGAAGGTAGCTCTAGATGGGTAAAGGAGCCTTGGGCTATGAACAAACACAGATAGGTGAAGTAGGACAACTCCAAATACTTATCTATTGAAATGAAATATTTAGAAGAAATCGAGGGCTGATATCCAGACTCTTCTGAAGAAGCTAGGAAATCCAGGACACAAAGAGCACACTCATACCCGATGAGGTGTAGCCTTGGAAAACTGCTCTGCTGATCAGGGTCTTGGGCCAGTCGATCATGAGGGCAGGCTCTGCTCTGCCAGCAAGGAGAAAGGGGCCCACCAGGTTGTCCCCCTCACCAGGGCTCTCGTCCTCAGCACTTGTGCTCAGTCCTGATCCTGGGAGGCCTGTGTTGTTCCCTAAGAAGATCAACCAAGTCCATGGATGTTACACTCTATGCATCTATGAATATAGCACAATGAATTCCACTTTTATGTACAATTATAATACACCAAGCAAAATAAACAAATAAATAGAAGTTAGTCCAGTGGGGTAAAGGAAGGGGATCAAGGGGAGGAAAGAGGGGAGGAAAAGTGGAAATACTATGGAATTAAATGGAACAAATTATGTTATATGCAGGTATGAATAGATCACAATAAACCACATTATTATGTATAATTATAATGCACTAATAAAAATATTTAACAAGAGAAAAAGTCATGATCTCCTTAAAACATGAATGATTGTGTTGACATTAGTGCCTATTTCTATGATTGCTGGATATCGCACATCTAAATAATGTCTACAGAGGGGGTTCCAAGATGGCAGCCTAGATGGACGCTGTGGTCAGTCTCTCTAGAACCGGAGATTGAAGTTGTGGAAATACCATCTCCCAGCCAGCTTCTGGACATCATCCTACAGCTACCCCTGCAGGAATTTCACTTGCGCGTGTAAGCAGGGCCATCAGGCAGCAGCCATTGCCACAAGCAGCGTGACTTCATCAGCAAGTGGCAGCGGAGCTCAGCTGTGGGTGGCTTGGAGCCCCAACCCAGGGCTCGCCCGGGCAGGGACTGCTACTACATGGGGTACCTGGCTCCAGCACCCACCCAACCACACAGGGCCCCTAGCAGTTGCTCCCATGGTCACACGGCCCCAGCTGCTAGCCGCTGGGGAGCCCAAATTCAGGATAAGAATTTGGAGACAGTCCAGACACCAGTGGAGACAGCCCTGTCCAAGGGCAACCTGGGCCTGCCCCAGTTCTGCTCCAGAGTTCCTGTGGACCAGCAGGAGCCACAGAAGGACCATATACGTCCACAGGAACCTCTACGGGTGTCCAGCCAAAGGGAGACCAAGGACTGCTACCTCTAGCCACTGGGTAGCCCAAATTCGGGGCAAGAGTTGCTCCAGAGACACCAGTGCCAGGCAGCCCTGCCCAAGGGCAGCCTGGGTCTACCCCAGTTCCGCTCCAGAGTTTCTGGAGTTTGGCAGGAGCAACAGAGGGCCCAGGTTCACCCTCAGGAAATACCACGGGTGTCCAACTAAGGGTTGACCAGAGTCTGATTGCTACCAGCCACAGAGGAAGTCACACCCAGGGTAAGAGTGGCCTCCAGAGATCCCAGCATCAAGAGGCCACACCCAAGTGTGCTCTGGGCCTGCCTCAGTTCCCCTCCAGAGTTCCTGTGGTCAGGTGAGACAGAAGGCCCAAAACCACCCTTAGGGAATGCCAGGGGTGCCCAGTTGAAGGCAGACCAGAGCCTGCTAGCCTCCAGCCCCAGGGAAGCTCACACTCACTGTAAGGGTCGCACACAGACTCTCCAGCTTGTGACCCTGCCTAAGTGAGACCTGAGCCCGCCTTTAATTCTGCTCCAGACTTCCTGTTCACCAGCAGGAGTGCAAGAGGGGAAAAACAGCCCTCAGGGGCCACCTCAGGAGCCCAGGCAGAGCCACTCCCACTGCCCTCTAGAGGTACGTCCACTACTTCCGCCACCAACTTTAGTGACAGTAGTGCCCATCTGGGGACACTGGGAGAACAGGAGTAGCTCCAAGGCGAGTCACAGGTTATCTGGAGTGTCAATAAAAGATTATAGGAGAGAAGCCGCAATACCTCAGATTGGTATTTCAAGAAAGGAAGATACACAATCAACATGAAAAAACAAGGGGAGAAAGTGCCCCAAATAAACCTGGATACCACTGTAACAGAATCCATTGACAGCACAGTTGATGAAATGTCAGAGAAAGAATTCAGAATGTACATAATTAAAATGATCAGTGAACTAAAGAATGACATAAGTGAACAATTACAGGCAAAAATTGATCAGTCCAACAAAGAAATAGGAGAGCAAATAAAGGCAACCATAGATCATTCTAACAAAGAGATAAGAGAGCAACTACAAGTAGCAAAAGATTACTTAAAGAAGGAGCTAGAGATCATGAAAAAAAAAAACCAATCAGAAATTCTTGAAATGAAGGAAACAATAAACCAAGTAAAAAACTCAATAGAAAGCATCACCAGCACACTAGATCACCTGGAAGACAGAACCGCAGATAGTGAAGACAAAATATACAATCTTGAAAATAAATGTGGACATACAGTGAAGATGGTAAAAGACCATGAACAGAACATACAAGAAATATGGGACAGCATCAAAAGACCAAATCTGAGATTTATTGGGATAGAAGAAGGCACAGAATTTCAAACCAAAGGAATGCATGATCTCTTCAATGAAATAATATCAGAAAATTCCCCAAGTATGAAAAATGAAATGGGAAATCAAATACAAGAGGCTTACAGGACACCAAACGTACAAAATTTCAACAGATCTATGCCAAGCCACATTATAATGAAAATGCCCAACATACAGAATAAGGATAGAATTTTAAAGGCCACGAGAGAGAGGAACCAGATTACATATAAGGGGAGACCAATTCGTATCTCAGCAGATTTTTCAACCCAGACACTAAAAGCCAGGAGATCATGGAATAACATATTCCAAGCCCTGAAAGACAATGGATGCCAACCAAGAATCCTATATCCAGCAATACTGACCTTCAGATTTGATGACGAAATAAAAACCTTCCATGATAAACAAAAGTTAAAAGAATTTGCAGCAAGAAAGCCTGCACTGCACAGCATTCTTGGCAAATATGCCATGAGGAGGAAATGATAACCGACAATGAAAATTTACAAAGAGAGGAACTACACTAGAGGAAAGACCATTCAAAAGAGAAAACAACTCAAGGTAAAAGCCAAAAACAAACCAAAATGACCGGAATTACAAATCATATCTCAATAATAACCCTGAATGTAAATAGCCTAAATGCACCAATTAAAAGACATAGACTGACAGACTGGATTTTAAAAAAAAATACCCAACAATATGCTGTCTTCAAGAGACTCATCTCATGGAAAAACATCCACAGACTAAAAGTGAAAGGGTGGGAAAAAACATATCACTCACATGGACCCCACAAACAAGCAGGAGTTTCCATCCTCATATCAAATAAAGTAAACCTCAAACTAAAGATGGTGAAAAGAGATAAAGAAGGGCATTTCATACTTCTTAAGGGAATCATACATCAACTAGACATAACAATCATAAATATCTATGCCTCCAATAATGGAGCTTCTATGTATAGCAAACAAATCCTTCTCAAATACAAGAATCAGATAGACCACAACACAACAATACTTGAAGACTTTAACACAGCTCTCTCACCATTGGATAGATCTTCCAAACAAAAACTGAATAAAGAAACCATAGATCTCAATGAAACTATCAATAATTTAGACTTAATAGACATATATAGAGTGTTCCACTCATCAACGAGCGAATACACTTTTTTCTCAGCTGCACATGGCACCTTCTCCAAAATAGATCATATGTTATGTCACAGAGCCAGTCTTAGCAAATACAAAAAAATAGAGATTCTACCCTGCATCCTATCTGACCACAATGGAATAAAATTACAAATCAATGACAGATTAAAAAACAGAAACTACTCCATCACCTGGAAACTAAATAATATGCTATTGAATGATGCATGGGTAACAGAAGACATCAAGGAAGAGATAAAAAAATTCTTAGAGGCAAGTGAAAACTCAGATACAACATATCAAAATCTTTGGGATGTCATGAAGTCAGTGCTAGAGGAAAGTTCTTAGCACTAATCTCATTCATTAGAAGAAGTCAACAAATAAATGAATTGATTCTTCATCTCAAAGCCTTAGAAAAGGAAGAACAAATTAACACCCAAAGAAGTAGAAGACAGGAAATAATCAAAATTAGGGCTGAAATCAATGAAATTGAAACAGAAGAAACAATTCAAAAAATTGACAAAACAAAAAGTCGGTTCTTTGACAAAATAAACAAAATTGACAAACCCTTAGCCACCCTAACGAAAAGGAGGAGGGAGAAAACCCAAATTACTAAAATTCGAGATGAAAAAGGAAATATCATGACAGACACTACTGAAATACAGAGGATAATTAGAAACTATTTTGAAAATTTATACTCCAGTAAAATAGAAAACCCTGAAGACACTGACAAATTTCTAGAGACATACCCAAACTGAACCAAGAGGACATACACAACTTAAACAGATCAATTTCAAGCAATGAAATAGAAGATGCCATGAAGAGCCTGCCAACCAAGAAAAGCCCAGGTCCAGATGAATTCTCAGCAGAGTTCTACAAGACTTTCAAAGAAGAACTAATACCAGTTCTCCTCAAACTATTTCATGAAATAAAAAACGAGGGAACCCTTCCAAACTCATTCTATGAGGCAAGTATCACCCTGATTCCAAAACCAGACAGAGACACATCAAAAGAGAAAACTTCAGACCAATATCCCTGATGAACATAGATGCAAAAATTCTCAATAAAATTCTGGCAAATTGCATACAAAAACATATCAAAAAAATAGTGTACCATGATCAAGTGGGGTTCATCCCAGGGATGCAAGGTTGGTTCAACATACGGAAATCAATTAATGTAATACATCACATCAATAGACTTAAAGATAAGAATCATATGATTTTATCAATTGATGCAGAGAAGGCATTTGACAAAATACAACACCCTCTTATGCTCAAAACACTAGAAAAACTTGGGATAGAAGGAACATCCCTCAACTTTGTAAAAGCCAACTATGCTAAACCCAAGGCCAACATCATCCTAAATGGAGAAAAAGTGGAAGCATTCCCTCTGAAAACGGGAACTTGACAGGGATGCCCTCTCTCACCACTGCTATTCAACATAGTCCTTGAAACACTAGTCAGAGCAATTAGACAGATGAAAGAAATTAAAGGGATACGAATTGGAAAAGAAGAACTCAAACTATCATTATTTGCGGACAACATGATTCTATACTTAGAGGATCCAAAAAATTCTACCAGAAAACTTTTAGAACTAATAAATGAATTCAGCAAAGTAGCGAGATATAAAATCAACACCCCCAAATCAATTGCATTTCTGTACATCAGTGATAAACCCTCTGAAAGAGAAATTAGGAAACCTATCCCATTCACAACAGCCTCAAAAAAAATAAAATACTTGGGAATCAATTTAACAAAAGAGGTAAAAGACCCCTACAATGCAAACTACAAGACACTGAAGAAAGAAATTGAAGAAGACCTTAGAAGATGAAATAATCTCCCATGGTCCTGGATAGGCAGAATCAATATTGTCAAAATGGCCATACTTCCCAAAGCGATATATAGATTCAATGCGATCCCAATTAAGATCCCAACATCATTCCTTATAGAAAGAGAAAAGGCAATCATGAAATTCATTTGGAAGAATAAGAGACCCAGAATAGCCAAAGCAATCCTTAGCAAGAAGAGTGAAGCAGGAGGCATCACAATACCTGACCTCAGATTATACTACAAAGCTATAGTAACAAAAACGGCATGGTACTGGCACCAAAATAGACATGTAGACCAATGGTATAGAATAGAAGACACAGAAACGAACCCACTTACATACAGTTACCTTATACTAGATAGAGGAGCTAAACACGTACACTGGAGAAAAGACAGCCTGTTCAACAAATGGTGCTGGGAAAACTGGAAATCCATATGCAGCAAAATGAAACTAAGCCCCTATCTCTCACCATGCACAAAATTCAACTCAAAGTGGATCAAGGACCTGGGAATCAGACCAGAGACCCAACGCCTAATAGAAGAAAAAATAGGCCCAAATCTTCATCATGTTGGAGTAGGACCATACTTCCTTAACAAGACTCCTATAGCACAAGAAGTAAAATCAAGAATCAACAAATGGGATGGATTCAAACTAAAAAGCTTCTTCTCAGCAAAAGAAACAATCAATGAAGTGAACAGGGAGCTGACATTCTGGGAACAAATCTTTGTCACACAAACACCTGATAGAGCACTCATCTCCAGGATATATAAAGAACTCAAAAAACTTAACACCAAAAAAACTAACAACCCAATCAATAAATGGGCCAAAGAGCTGAAGACAAACATCACAGAAGAAGATATACAATCCATCAACAGACATATGAAAAAATGTTCAACATCTCTAGCAATCAGAGAAATGCCAGTCAAAACTACCCTAAGATTTCATCTCATGCCAGTCAGAATGGCAATTATCAAGAATACAAACAACAGTAAGTGTTGGCGAGGTTGTGGGGAAAAAGGCACGCTCATACATTGCTGGTGGAACTGCAAATTGGTACAACCAATCTGGAAAGCAGCATGGAGATTCCTTAGAAAACTTGGAACGGAACCATCATTTGAGCCTACTATCCCACTTCTAGGTCTATACCCAGAAGACTTAAAAACAGCATACTACAGTGCTGCAGCCACTTCAATGTTTATAGCAGCTCAATTCACAATAAGTAAACTGTGGAACCAACCTAGATGCCCTTCGATAGATGACTGGATAAAGAAACTGTGGTATATATACACAATGGAATATTACTCAGCAATAAGAGAGAATAAAATTATGGCATTTGCAGGTAAATGGATGGAGTTGGAGAATATCATGCTAAGTGAAGTAAGCCAATCTCAGAAATCCAAATGCCGAATGTAGTCCTTGATAATTGGATGCTGATCCATAATGTGGGGAAGGACATGGGAACAATGGTTGATCTCTATTCACAGGGGTGTAAGGGGGGAGGCGGCATGGGGACAGTAAAGGTGGTGGAATATGATGGTCATCATAGCCCTAACTTTATGTATGACTGCATATATGTTGTGATTCTATACAACTTACAACTAGAGAATTGATATGTAATCCTCTTTGTACAATGAATCAAATTGCTCTCTGTTAACATGTAAGCCTAAATAGAGCAAATAATTAAAATATGAAAAACAATCATTGTGTGAGATAATATCTATAAAGTGTTATTGTTTGACCCATAATGCAGATAAAGGTAATATAACAATAATAATACAAAGAATGGGGGTGGGAATGAAGGTATGTTGAATAAGGAATAGACACTAAATGGCACTTTGAACTTACAGGGATACATGAAGACAACTAATAGATTAATATACTTTAAAACACTTATTAAAATAAATGATACCCTCCTTTCTTTTCTAGTTTCTCTACAAATTTATTATATAAAAGAACAATCATAACGTTGTATTGTAACATAATAGAAGTTATTTATATAATAATAACTTCACACAAAAAAGAGAAAATGCAGATAAGTAGGCATAAGTTTCTATATTTAAATGAAAGCAATTAAATATTAGTTTATAGAAGTTTCCAGTAAGATTTAAATTGTAAGTTCTAGAGCAACAAATAAACAAGTATCTGAAAAATGTACTTAAAAGTCATTAAGGAAGGACTGGGGTTGTAGCTTAGTGGTAGAGCGCTTGACTAGCATGTGGGAGGCACTGGTTTCAATCCTCAGCACCACATAACAATGAATAAATAAAATAAAGGTATTGTGTTCATTTACAACTAAAACCATTTTTAAAAAGTCACTAAGGGAATTAAAATGGTACAATACAAAATACTCTTTTAAGAAAAACAGAGATGGTAAAGGAAGAAAAGAGGAAAAAATAATCATGGGACATGTAGAAAACAAAAATAAAATGGTATACCTACATTCAATGATACTAATAATATCAAAAAATGTGAATGGGTCACACAATCCAGACAAAAGATAGAGTTTAAAGAGACTGGCTACAAAAATAAGATCCAACTGAGGGCAAAAATGGAGGTTGAAAATGAAAGAATGGAAAAAGACAAAATGCAAAGTGATACTATAAGGCATTAAGAATGGTTATATTTATCTCAATCCACAAATAAATTAAGACAAAAACAAGTAGTAGTGATAAAGAACATTTCCCAATGATAAAATATCAAGAAGATAAAAAATTATAAATATATAGGGACCTAACAACAGATGCTGTACACATGAAGCAAAAATTGACAGAACTAAAGGTAAAGGGAAACAAATTTTAATTATACTGTCAATAATGTATAGAAAAATAATGCAGAAAATCAATGAAGCTATGTAAGAGTAAAACAATAACAAAGGCACTAGGCCAAACAGACATCCATAGAACACATTACCCTAAAAAAGCATAATACACATTATTCTCAAGTAAAGGATTTTCTAGAATATACCATATAAATAGGTCATTAAAAAAACTCAATAAAATTTAAATTATTGTAATAATACAAAGTACATCCTCTGGCCATGATGGAATTAAATTAGAAATCAAGGACAAAAAGAAATTTGGCAAATTCACAAATGGGTGAAAATTAAACAAAATACTCATAAAAAGAATCAATGGTTCAAGAAGCAACAGAAAGGAAAATCACAAATACTTTGAAATTAATGAAGGAAAGTACCTGGGATATAGTTAAAGTAGTCCTTGGGGGAAAATTTATAGCAACAAATGTCTGTAAAGAAGATATCAAATCATTAACCTACATAGAGAACAAGAAAAAGAAAAGCAAACTAAACCTAGATAAGCAGAAGGAAAAAATGATAAAGATTAGCTCAGGAATGAATGAAATTGAAAAAAATCAATGAAACCCTAAGGTAGTTCTTTGGAAAGATCATCTAAACTGACAAATCTTTAGTTAGACTGACAAAGACACAAAGAGAGAATAATGAAATTATTAAAATAATGAATAAAATGAACATCACTACTGACCATATAGAAATAAAAAGGACTATAAGAAAATACTATTCTTTTAAAAAAAATCCTATGCACCTAAAGATCACAGAATGTAGATGAATTGAGAAAATTTCTGGAAAGAAACAAATGACTAAAACTGACTCAAGGAGAACTATAAAATCTGAATATTAATGAGACTAAATTAGTCATTTTAAAACTTCCCACAAAGAAAATACAGGCACAGATACTTTTGCTAATAATTTTTATCAAATGTTTACAGAAGAATTGATACTCATCCTTGCAAAATCTTCCAAATATTATAATACAAAAGAATACTTCCAAATCGAATGAGGGCAGTATTACCCTGATGCTAAAGCCAGACAAAGGCAAGGCTGGAAAGAAAACTACCAGCCAATACTATTTATGAATGAAGACACAAAACTCCTAAATACAATACTAACAGACCAAATCCATGAACATAGAAAAAAAATTATACACTAGGACCAAATGGGATTTATTCCCAAAATGTAAAAGTGATTCAACATGTGAAAAATGATCATATCTAAATATAACTTGTGTTTTAATCTGTTTGGGAAATTATGACAAAATTCTTGAAACTGGATGAAATAGAAAGAACAGAAATTTATTTCTCACAGTTCTGGAGGCTGGGAAGTTCAGAATTAGGGTGCTGGCAGGATACATCTGGTGAGGGCTGCTCTCTGCTTCCAAGATGGCACCCTGTTGCTTCCTCCAGAGGGGAAGAATGCTGTGTTCTCATGTGGCAACAACAGCCTAGATAGGTCATTCCAACCCTTTTAAAAGGTTACTAATCCCATGCATGAGGGTGAGATGCTCATGGCCTAATTATCTCCTGAATCTCCTCCCCTCCCCCACACCTTAATACTGTTACACTGGAAATAAAATGTCAGCATGAACTTAGGGAACACAAGTATTCAAACCTTATCAACTTGTTAATAGAATAAAGTACAAAAGTCATATAATCACATCAATAGACCTAGCAAGAGCATTTGAAAAAATTCAATATACTTTCATGATTAAAAACACCCAATAAACTAGGAGTAGATGGGAATGTCTTCAACGCAATAACAAATACCTATGAAAAACTTGCAGCTAACAACATACTAAACACAGGGTGATACACTGAATGCTTCCCCCTAAAACTGGAAACAAGACTGGGATTTCTGCTCCTGTCTCTTCTGCTAATCATTAAACTGTATGTTCTAGCCAGAAATGTTCAGGCAAGAAAAAGAAATAAAAGGCATCAGACTGGAAAGATCAAAGTGTCACTATCTCTATTTACAGATGACACAATCTTATGTATGGAAAACCCCAGAGGAAGTGCTAAAAAAACTACTGAAGTGCACACTTAAAAGGGTTATAGGATACATGATCAATATGCAAAATTAATTGTGTATCTATATACTACAATAAAAAATCCAAAAATGTAATCAAGAAAATTATTCCACTTACAATGACACCAAAAATAGTGAAGTAGTTATAAATAAACTCAACAAAAGAAATACAAGTTGTGCCTACTGAAAGCTATGAAACATTGTTGGAATGAATTAAAGATCTAAAAATAGAAGGAGACATCTCATGTTCATGAATTAGAAGACTTAATGTTAAGACAGCAGTACTTCTGAAACTGACCTACAGATTCCAGAAAATCCCTATAAAAATCCCAGTTAGTTTTTGCTTTGCTTTGTTTTTTAATACCTTCAGCAGGTGCTGGGAACCCCAGCCAACAATCCTAGGAAGGGTAGGCTAAGCTGCAGCAAGTGAAAGGAGGGTGGCCAGCACCAGTCACTGTAGCACCCATGCTGTTTTGCTTCTGCAGAAACTAACAAGATGTTTCTAAAAATTATGTGGAATTTCAAGGAATCTGGAATAGCCAATCTTATGAAGAAATAAAAAAATTGGGTTCAGGCTTCTCAGTTCCAAAGTTTACTACAAAACTGCAGTAATCAAAAAAGCATAGTACTGGTGTAAAAGAAGTATCTAGATAAATGTAATAGAATTGAGAGTCCAGAAATAAACCCCAACATGTAGTTGATTTTTTTTAAATTTTCTAATTTTTTTGGTACTGGAGATTGAACTCAGGGGCACTCGACCACTGAGCCACATCCCCAGCCCGATTTTGTGGTTTTTAATGTAAAGACAGGGTCTCACTGAGTTGCTTAGCGCCTCGCTGTTGCTGAGGCTGGCTTTGAACTTGCGATTCTCCTGTTTCAGCCTCCCTAAATGCTGGGATTACAGGCTTGTGCCACTGCACCTGGCTGATTTATTTTTGACAGAGAGCCCAAGACAATTCAGTGGGGGAAACAGTCTTCCACAACCTGTGCTTAGATGTTTGGATATTCATATGCAGAAGAATGAAGGTGGAGCCCTACACACACACACACTTACACACATACACACACACACAAATTTACTCAAAGTGGATTATAGACTTAAATGTAAGAGTTAAAAATACAAAAACTCTTAAGAGAAAATGCAGAAGTCTTTGTGATATCACAGTAAACAACAATTTCTAAGACATGACATCAAAATCACAAAGAATAAAAGAGAAAATTATTAAGTTGGACCACTCAAAATTAATCAGGGTCTTCAAAAACTTTTATTCTTCAATGAATCATCTAGAAAGTGAAATGAAAAGAGCCTGGAAGAATACATTTGCAGGTCATATCTCTAAAGGAATTTGTATGCAATGATAAAGAACTCCTACAACTCAATCATAAAAAGACAACTTAAATAAAAAATGGGCCAAGTAGGTGAATAGACATCTCCAAGGAAGATAGCCAAAGCACATGAAAAGATGTTCAGCATCATCAAGCAGTAGGGAAATAAATATCCAAACTTTAATGACATTCATTAGAATGGCCATAACCAAAAGCAGACAACAACCAGTGTTGGTTAGGATGTAAAGACACTGGTACCCTCATCCAGTGTCAGTGGGAATACAAACGGGTGCAACCACTTTGGAAAACATTTTGGCAGTTCTCCAAATGCTAAAACCAGAGTTATCATGGTAATCAGTGTTATCAGAAGTTATGAGTGGTTATCAGAGTTACCAGTGGTTCCAATTCTACCCAAGAGAATTGAAAGCATACCTGCACACAAAATCTTGCACAGGAATGCTTAGAACAAAATGATTTGTTATAGCACCAAAGTGGGGGAAAAAGCCCCAAATGTCTATCAATTTTAAAATGAAAAAACAAAATGTTATATGTCCATACAATAAATAATATACTAATATATGATACATATAGATAAAATTCAGAAACATTCATGAAGAAAAACAGTTATTAAAAATCACATTTCATATCATCCTATTGATATGAAATTGCCAGAATAGGCAAATCGGTAGACATGATGTAAAATTAGTGGTTGCTTGGGGCTGTGACTAGGAGGAGGAAGCTGAAGCCAGGTGGTGTGAGTAGAGGAGTGGCAGCTAATGAGCACATTATAATGAGTACTTTTTTGGTGCTGAAAATGGTCTAAAACTAGATTATGTTGAAAGTTGCACAATTCTGCAAGAATAGTAAGAACCAAGGAATTGCACACCTTTAATGAGTGGACTCATGTAAATGAGACCTTCATAAAGTGGTTTTAAAGAAAGAAGAAAGTGCTCACGGGCTCTGAGTTACTGGCACAGATGCCATGGAGAGATGAGCCAGCAGGATTGTAGTGATAGAACCTCGACTTCTCCTTTTGCCCATTCTGAGATGAGTTTCTGCCACTCTTCTCCTCCACCTTGTTGCTGTCCCTTGAGGAAATAGGGACATTGCTCCAGATGTCTGTATGGTGTGGTACTCACAGGTCCTCGCTGAGGCAGTCTTTCCCATGGAAACGGGGCAGCACGGTTACCACCACAGCACACGCCTGTGCCTTAGAGCCTTTATTGTCTGTGATCTCAGTAGAAACCATGACTGTGAGAGAACATGGCAAGAGGGTCATCCTGGATAGATGGCTACAGAGATGCTTCTTCACACCCTGACAACAGCTGAACAACACCCGGTGGATGAGCTCAGTCCTGGCAAAGTGCAGGTTGTTTGCCCTCTCAAGGTGCTTATGCTGTGGTTATCAACCAACCAGCAAATAGAATCTCCTTTGAGCAGATCCTCATGATGGAATGATGACGGTTGCTTCAAGAGCTACTAAAATAAGGCAGGGCATGGGAGTGGTATTTTAGGTTCTTCCACTCTTCTGGGGAGAGATCACACCCTCACATAAAATCTGAGCATCAGTACGAGGCACCAAGTGCCAATCAGACAGGGCAGACAAGAGGTGTGGCAGAGAGTTGATAGGCAGAAGCCACCACTGTATGCAGCTGGAGGCAGGGAATGACTCATTCATTCACATGCTCCCACATTCACTCACTGACCCACAAAAGATGAACCTGTGGCAGGATAGGAGGTGGTGGACAAGGATCGTCTCTGTCCTACAGGTAATCCTGTCCACTCGCAACGAGAGGAGTGCTGAAACAGGGTGGATACCAGGGCCACCTGGAGCCCAGGGAGTGAAATATAGTCTCTGTAATGGTCCATCAAGGGTTGGGGTAATATTTTAATCAGTCCCTAGATGATGTTTCCAGATTTAACAGGTCTAGAATAAAGGTGAAGACTAATTCTTATTGAGGGAAGTTTGCAAGAAGACATAGGGATGTGGTAGGAAATGGCTCTTCTGGGTCCTAGGAATCCCTTCATGCAATAATGGCTCTGGGTGTGCTTAGAGACCTGCAGATGAGCTTAGGGTGTGGGCAATGATCAAATGGTGAGGGCCACAGGTGGAGATGTGTGACTTATTCAGGAAGATCAACACACTTATGCACCCTGGGTGTCTTCATCACATTTCAACTTGAATCTCAATGCTGAGGGTTTGGGGACTTAATTTTAGAGGTCATCTCAAGATGTGGTCTTGGACACCTGGAACCCTGGGAGGCTTGTCTACAAGAAAATTCTGGACTCTACCTTTTCCCCAGTAATATTTCTGAGTCAGTAAATATTGTGTGGGCCCCTGGAAGTTCCATATTGCTTTTTGGTTTTTGGGGGTTTTTTTTTGGTACCAAGGAACTTGGTACCATTATACTCAGGGGGCACTTAACCACTCAGTCACATCTCCAGCCCTTTTTGTGTATTATATTTAGAGACAGGGTCTCACTGAGTTGTTTAAGGGCCTCACTAAGTTTCTGAGGCTGGCTTTGAACTTGTGATCCTCCTGTCTCAGACTCCCAAACCCCCATCACTAGGGGTGTGCCCTCACAGGGGATTTCAGGACCCTGCTCTTCTTCTTCCTCTTTCACACCCAGACTTGAAATAAATGAGCCTCCTCACCACTTGCTCCTGCCATGATGTACTGTGCTGCCACAGGCACAAGGCAATGGGGCCACTCAGTTATGGACTGAAACATCCAAAACTGTGAGCCCAAATAAGCTTTTCCTCTTTTAAATTTGATTTATCTCAGATATTTGTGACAGTCGTGAGAAGCTAACACAGGAATTACAATTAATTTGATAACTCAATAGGACTTTACATTATTTTAGTACTTTATCTCACATTATTTTTTTTTTGTCTGAATACCTTGATTTATAATAAATGTGAGATTCACCATATATGGAATATTTCATTAGTAAATAAGAAACAGATTGGTGTTAAATATTTAATTTATATAAAAATTCTTTGGCATTTTATTATCTACATTTATATATATGTAAATATATACATATATATAAATGATATATATATGTATCATATATATATCATTACTGATATGAATTCTAATATTCCTCCTGCACCAAAAGGTAGATAACCAAAGTACCCTAAAAAACATTAAACTCATCAAAATGAATAAATAATTTTAATTTCTACACATATAGTTTTGAAAATGTTTAGCTTTTGTAAATCAGGAGATGTGTGGAGCTCGGTGATGTGATTCACACTGTGACTTACCTTTGTAATTGTCTGAGGGCTCACCAGCTGGCAATGCAAAATAATACTGGGTATCTCTCCCATGGTACAGGGTGTGTTTGGAGGCATTTCCTATCTGGTAACTAAATTCATAATGAAAATCCTGTGGGGAGGAAAAAAAAGGATAGCTTCACTTGAATGGCATCATCTATGACATATTCTGCAGCCAGAAACAGGATGAATAACAGCCAAACTTGGTCCCCTGCTGCTCAACACATGTGCAGATCTCTCCTGGTTCCCAGCTGCACAATTCTGCCCTACGGGGCTCTCCTCCAAAGGACCCAAAGCAGGAATGAAACAGGATTCCTCACACAGGGTCTGCTAGCTCTCTAGCCTGGAAGTTCCTATCAGCCACGAATCAGACTGACAAGGGTTTCTCAGGGCGAAGAGGGCCCTGCTGCACCCTGCAATGGCTAGGCACAATGCAAACTCGAGTGATAGCAGAGAAGGGAGGTGGAACACACACACACTGTTAGGAGAAGGTCTCTGGAACTAGCCTCTGAGGGAAGACCTGGGCCTGGTCTTTCCTGAGGACATGTGTGGGCTTCTTGAGAAGTGACATAGGTAGGATAAAAGTGCAGATACAGGCAGTATCCATAGCAAGAAAACAGGGAAGTGGGTGCCAAGATTGCAATTTTGCAGCCTGTCACCCAGCCTTCTACCTAATCTCAGGAGGAAGTATTTGTCCCTTCCCACACACCTGTCTAATCATCACAAAACCATTGAAAGAAACAAAGGGAGGGAGGAAGGGAGGAAGGAAGGAAGGAAGGAAGGAAGGAAGGAAGGAAGGAAGGAAGGAA
>PVHX01021163.1:0-30397 GCA_004024805.1 Geosciurus inauris | reverse complement strand
TTTGCATACTGTTGAATGTTCGCTATGCAGAACCTTTTCAATTTTATGAAATCCCATTTGTCTACTTTTGCTCTTGTTTCTTGAACTTCTGGAGTTTTGTCCAAAAAGTCCTTGCCCATTCCAATGGACCAAAGTATTTCCCATATGTTTTCTTCTGAAGTTTGTTTCAAGTGTTACATTAAGATTTTAATCCATTTTGAGTTGATTTTTAATCAGTGAGAGATGGTAGTCTAGATTAATTCTTCCACATGTGGATTTCCAACTTTCCCAACATCACTTATTGAAAAGACTATCCCTTCTCTAATTCATGTTTTTAGTACCTATGTTGAAAACTACTTAGCTGTAGATGTGTGGGTTAGCTTCTAGGCTATTCTATTTTATGCCAATACCATGCCATTTTTCACTACTGCAAGTCTATAGTATGTTCTGAATTCAGGTAGTGTAATGACTCTTGCTTTGTTCTTTTTTCTCACAGTAACCTTGGCTATTCAGGTGCGTGTGTGTGCGCGCACATGTGTGTGTGTGTTTCCAAATAAATTTTAGAATTGTTTTTCCTAGTTCTGTGAAGTATGCCACTGGTATTTTAATAGGGATTGCAAATAATCGGTAAATTGCTTTGGGGAGAAATGAACATTTTAACAATATTGATCTTCTAGTCTATAAACATGGCATGTGTTCCCCATTGTTTTGTGTTCTCTTAAATTTCTTTCATCAGTGTTTATAATTTTTACTGTAGAGATAATTTCATCTCTGGTTAAATTTATTTCTAGGTATTTTATCTTTTTGTAGTTATTATGAATGGGACTGCTTTCTTGATTTCTGTTTCAAGTAATTCACTATTGGCACATAGCAATGCTAGTGATTTTTGTATGTTAATTTTGTATTATGTAACTTTCCTGAATTTATTAATTTTAAAGTTTTTTGGTAGAGTTATCTATACATGAGATCATGTCGTCTGTAAACGGTGACAATTTGATTTCTTCTTATTCAATTCAATGCCCTGCATTTCTTTTTCTTTCCTAACTGCTCAGGCTAGGACTTCCAGCACTATGTTGAATAAAAATGTTTAAAGTGGGCATCCTTGTATCAGATCTGAGAGAGAAAGCTTTTCCCTGAAAAATATGTTCACTGTTGGCTTAATATAAATGACCTTTATTTTGTTAAGGTATGTTCCTTATATGCATAATTTGTTCAGCATTTTTATTAGAAGGGATGTTGAATTTTCTCAGATGCCTTTTCTCCATCAATTGAGATAACAGTGTGGTTTTCGTCCTTCATTCTCCTGATGTGGTGTATCACTTTTCCTAATTTGTGTATATTGGAATAGCCTTGCATCACTGGGGTGAATCCTCTATCTGTGTACAATGAATCAATTTGCACTGTTAACATGTAAGCCTAAATAAAACAAAAATAAATAAATACATAAATAAAAAATAAACAATCTTTTAAATTTGCTGTTGTATTTGATTTGCAAAACTTCTGTTGAGGATTTTTGCATCTTTGTTCATCAAACTGTGCTATAGTTTTCCTGTTTTTATTATGTCCTTATCTGTTTTGGGTATCAGAGTGATGTCCTCTTAGAATGTGTTTGGAAGAATTCCTTCCTGTTTTGGAATAGCTTAAGGAGATTCAATATTAGTTTTCTTTAAATGATTGAGAAATTCAGCAGTGAAGCCCTCTGGTTCTAGGATTTTTTTGATGAAAATATTTTTATTACTAGGTCAATCTCATTTACTATTGGTCTGGTCAGGTTTTCTATTCATGATTCTGCCTTGGTAAGGTGCGTGTCTATGAATTTGTTCATTTCTCCTAAATTATCAAACATGTTGGCACACGTTATAACAATCTCTAATGACTTTTGTATTTCTATGGTGTCAGTTGTAATACTTCCATTTCTATCTTTGATTTGACTCTTCTGTCCTCAGTCTAGCTCAGGCTTATCTATTTCATATTTTTGAAGAACTAGCCCTTTGTTTCATTGGTCTTTTGTACTGCTTTTTAGGCTCCATTTATTTCTGCTTTGATCATTATTTCCTTCCTTTTACTAAATTTGTGTTTGATTCTTTTTTCTAGTTCCATGAAAGGCAGTGATAGGTTAAAATCTCTCCTTTTTTGGATGTGAGCATTGATTGCTATAAACTCCTTTTTTGATACTACTTTTGCTGTATCTGATTGTTATGTCTCTATTTTGACTTCAAGAAATTCTTAGAGTGATGCCAACAGTAGTGAAGGCCCAGAGGGGGCTCTGAGTTCCAGAGTAACACTGAGACAGTGGCAGATTGCAGGCTGCTGGTGTCAGGCTGAGGAGAACTGTGAGTGTACTGGGCATTTCATGTCAGGATCAACACAATGATGAGTGCTGCCAGGGAGTCTCCCACACACAGGTGTATTATTCAGACTCCCCAGACAATGATCTTAGATCCAGCAATTGGGAGGCAGAAGACTTGGGCAATGAGGAGAGAAAATAAAAATTCTTGAGACTTACGGAGTACAAACAAGAAAGTACATATTGGTTGTCTTGTCATAGGAGATCACAAAACATCATCTCACTTTCAATAAGGGGAAGGAGGTAAAAAAATTAATGAAGAACTAGAGTCTCAATACCAGCAAATATGGACAATAAATTATCAGAAAGCTATCCACATTGTGGATTTGGCTTCAATGAGATACAAGATCATGATGGAGAAGGTGACCTGGGTGGAGACGATGATGATATTCACTTAATCCTGAAAGTCTAGATGATTCTGAAAGTCAATCAGAGTCAGAGAATGAAGAATCTGAAAAACCCCAAGCTACTGAGCACCCTGATGAAATGGAAGATCCCCAAAACAAAAAAGATGGAAAGAGCAATTATAAAATGTTTGTTAAATCCAGTTTGTTAACTGCCACTTAGTCTTTGATTAAAAGTAAACTTTACGGTTATAGTGCACAATGGAGGACTGCTTATACAGCACAGACTTTTGTATTATAATTTTTTTAAAAGGTCCTTTTAAATAATTATAAAGTGGTTGCTTACATTTATGGACATGACTATTATCATTTTGTAAAGAGTAAGAGTTACAGAAAATGAGAAATACAGTATTCAACGTCCTTTCATATTACCATCACTAACCCTTTAACCTCACCTTTTACCCCTTCAGATGGACTGTAGAAGACACATGGTTTGTGATAGCTATTTCATCTGGGTTCTTTTTCCTTCATATTTCTCTCTTATAAAAATTTGATACTGTGATGTGTTCATGAAATATATTCCTTAATTATACTTGTTAAAGTGGAATTATTCATCAAGAATATTTCTGCTGCCAATCACAACCTAAATTATTGTTGGAAAAAGATTAGATATTTAGTTTACTCTTACTGATTTAGCTCTGCTCTTTTGGCTCAAAACATGAGCACAAGTACATTAACCTATTAAGCTCTAAGTTTCCACTTCTATATAGAATGATGGGACATAATAGATTAACACCTATTAGAATGGAACAAAACTGCCACACATTCAGAATGTTTTAATTCCAGCCTTCATAGCCTTTATACAATTTGTATTACACATTGTATGTTAGGATTTTGATACAATTTGGCCATGTTTTACATACGAAAATTATTTTTCTGCTCATTTAGTACTATTTAAAAATATGCAAAACTGGAGTTTGTTAAAAGGAAACTTGTGACCAAAGTTCATTTTTTT
This sequence comes from Geosciurus inauris, assembly GCA_004024805.1. Taxonomy (NCBI): domain Eukaryota; kingdom Metazoa; phylum Chordata; class Mammalia; order Rodentia; family Sciuridae; genus Geosciurus; species Geosciurus inauris. Next base: position 26,712 of record PVHX01021163.1, on the reverse strand, counting down.
TCCCTTAAGGTCTAAATAAAGAGAAAGCAGTTTCCCATATTTGGTTGTGATGCATTTATTTTCATTATCTAAAAATGAGGAAGGGGCTTACTGAATAAGCACAAATAAGAAATTATCTTCATTTTATCCCAGTGTGGTTATTTGATTAATTACTAAAAAGACATATTACTTTCTAATTTTATTGCTTCTGTTAGAGATTAGAATCATGTTTTTATGTAGTTGATTTTTACAATGGATTAACACAATTGTATTATGGGCTAGTCAGTGGATCTTTGAATAACTGTTTCCAAAATCTGAATATTTCCAAGTAACAGGTTCAAAGATGAGAATCAAACCTGCTTGTGAGCTAAAGTATTATTTATCTAGATACTTAAGTATATGTTTGATGCCTTGGACCTTTTTAATCCCAAGTACTCTTATCATTTTACAATTTACAATTTAAGAGTACAGCAACTAAAACAGGTGGTTTCTGGTTATAGACTATGTCTTGCATTACTTTTCATCTATCTGACTCCCAAGATTTATTTATTGTTTTGTTTTTGCTTAACTTCTCACATTGTTTTTAAAATAGGTTCTACCCTATATATTTAAAATAATGAGTCTACCAGGAGTGGTGATGCATGCCTGTAATCCCAGCGGCTCAGGAGGCTGAGGCAGGAGGATCACAAGTTCAAGAACAGCCTCAGCAATTCAGCAAGACACTACCTCAAAAAATCAAAAGGACTGGGATGTGTCTCAGTAGTTAAGTGCCATGGGTTCAGCCACCAATACCCCCAAAAATAAACAGTCTAAAAGACAATATATAGAACATTTAACAGAAACTCACTTTGGAGAAATTTAGCTTTATTCCATTCAAACCATTTAATTTGACCACTGATTTTCAAATATCAAGCCTGTGGAAATTAATATTGCAGTTGATTCAAATAGTAAGTAAGGACTTATGTTTAAAAATGTAAGAGGGAGAGAGACCAGTGTTATGTTTTTAAAAGTATTTTCATCATTTCATGGTTCAAATATGCTGGGTAGTTTATGAATCTTGGTTCTGATATGTAAACAGAAGCATCTTCTAAACTATACTGGAAAAAAATTATTTTTAAATTTCTTTCTTGAGTTCTTTCATGTATTTGTATAATTTCCAAAGCTTTTCTCATTATTGATTTCTAGCTTTATTGCATTGTGATCAGAAAAGATACTCAATATGATTTCATATTTTTTAAAATTTGCTGAAACATATTTTGTGGACAATTGTATGATCTATCCTGAAAAATGTTGCATATGCTAAGAGGAAAATTTTGCTTTCTCGAACTGTTGGATAGAATGTTCTAAAGATGTCTAAGTCAAGTCTCTTTGGTACTGGATGCAATTTAACTGTTTCTTTGTTGATTTTCTGTTTGGATGATTTGTCCTTTGTTAAAGTCCCCAGCTATGATTGTATTGGTTTGACCTTTAGGTCTGTTAGTAGTTGCTTTATTTCAGTGCTTTACTATCCCTTGTTTTTCTAGTGGTTTAAACATGAATGGGTACTCTACTTTGTCAAATGCCTTTTTTTCATCTAGTGAGACAATCATGTGATTCTTGTTTTAAGTTTATTTAAAAAGTGGTGAATTACATTTGGTGATTTATGCCTGGGAGGAAACCCAACTAATCATGGTGAACTATCTTGTAATTGTGTTTTTGTAGGCAATTTGTCAATTTTAAGACTTTTCACATCTATGTTCATCAAGGATATGGATCTTAAGTTTTCTTTCCTTAATGTGTCTTTGTCTGGTTTTGGTATCAGGGTGACACTGCCTTTGTAGAATGAGTGTGGCAGAGTAACCTCCTCTTCCATTTCATAGAATAATTTGAGAAGGATTGGTATTAGTTCTTCCTTAAAGGTCTGGTAGAATTGGGCCAAGAATCCATCTGGTCCTGGGCTTTTCTTTTGTTAGAAGGCTTTTGATAGATGCTTCAATTTCATTACTTGACACTGATCTGTTTAAGTATTCTATACCCTCCGGTTCAATTTGGGTAGGTCCTGCGACTCTAGGAATCCATCAATATCTTCATGATTTTCTACCTTATTGGAGTATAAATTTTCAAAACAGTTTCTGATGACCTTCCGGATTTCAGTAGTGTCTGTGGTACTATTTACTTTTGTATCTTGGATTTTGATAATTTAAGTTTTTTCCTTCTTTTGGTTAGTTTGGCTAAGGGTTTATCAATTGTTTATCCTTTCAGAAAACCAACACTTTATTTCATTGGCTCTTTTGTATTATTATTTTTTAATCTCAATTTCATTGATTTGTCAGGAGTCTGCTGTCATGTGGTATGTTGTTCCTATTTCAACATTGATTTTCTTAGTTCCCATGCTGGTAGTCAGTCTAGTGTGCATACAGTGGTTCAACTTGGTGTATTTGTGAGGAGAGCTCACAAAAGGATCTTACTCTGAACTGCTGCCTTGCTTCACCTTCCAGGATTACTCATTTTAGAATTTACCTTCTAAAATATGGACAATTAAGCCAACATATCAAATTTTTTTTATTCTCTTCATCTGGTTGACTAACATATAAAACCCACAATATTCATAGCTGTATCATTCATCTAAACAAGCAAACAAGTAACTGAAGAATTGAAAACAAGGCCTCTTAAAAAAAATTGCATGCCCACATTCATAGCAGCATTATTCACATTTGCTAAGATGTAGCAACCCAAATGTCCATCAACAGATGAACAGATAAGCAAAATGTGGTATATACATACAGTGACATACTCAGTCTTGAAGGAAATTGTTCCTACCAACATGGATGAACTTTGAAAACATCATGCTAAGTGAAATAAGACAGTCACAAAAATAGAAATACTATATGATTCCATTTATATTAGTAGAATAGCCAAGATTATAAAGACAGAAAGCAGAATGATAGTTGCCAGGGGTTTGTGGGGAATAGGGAATTATCATTTAATAGAAAGAAAATTTTAAGTTTACAAGTTGAAAACTCTTACGGAGATGAATGTTAATGATGGTTATTCAACATTATGAATGTACTTTCTATCACTGAACTGCACACTTAAATCATTAAGATGGTAAATTTTACTTTACCACAATTAAAAAGAAATATACAATGTTTTTATCATAACAAAAATTCTCTCTGTACCATAAGATAAGAAAGAAATATTTAGGTTACAAAGTTAAATCTTGAAATAAATATTTCCCAATGTTCACTACTTTCTATCAGATTTTATAATTATCAATTTGAAAAAAGGTAGACAAGGTAACGGCTGCTTATAGCATATTAATAATTACACAGAAGTTTAAGATTTTTTTTTTTGGTACTGGGGATTGAAGTCAGGGGCACTCAACTACTGAACCACATCCCCAGCCCTATTTTGTGTTTCATTTAGAGACAAGGTCTCACCGAATTGCTTAGCACCTTGCCTTTGCTGAGGCTGGCTTTGAACTCCGATCCTCCTGTCTCAGCCTCCTAAACTGCTCGGATTACAGGCGTGCCCCACTGCGCCCAGCCAGAAGTTCAAGATTTTTAATCCTAAAAGTGAACTTTGCACTATTTTAAATCTCTTCTAGAAAGATTATCAGTAGTCACATATCACATAAATGACTTTCCCTGTTTGTTTCTTTTCCAGTTAATCGAACTGGGTTAGCAAACTATGGTGCATGAACCAAACCTAAAGCAGTTTTTTTTTTTTTTTTTTGGGGGGGGGGTAAATAATGTTGTATTAGAATACAGTCAAGTTAATGTAAGTTCAAAATAATAAAATTTGAGAAAGCGTCACTTTCTCAGACTGGGACCTAAGCAGTACTGAACTTTGCAAGCCAAATGATTTACTAATTTATGTTACCCCAAAGGGAAAGCTTGGAAGCCATACAACTGTAACAACATTACTTTTAAATAAAAACAAACCTTAATAGATGAAATATCCCCACCCCCCCAAAATTATTTTTTCTTCCCTTTTCATATAAATGAAATCATTAAAAATGTGGTTCTTTTGTGACTTGGTTCTTTCATTAAGCATATTTTCAAGTGTCATCCATGTTACAGCATATGTCAGTACTTTATTCTTTTCAAATTGATTAATAATATCCATTTTATGGATATATTACATTTTATCTTTTCATTCATTAGTTGATGAACATTTGCATTATTTCCTGTCACTGACTATTGTGAATAATGTTAATATATGTGTATATGTTTTTTTTGTTTGTATAGTTTCATTTCTTTTGGGTATAAACCTAAGGAGAGAAATTGCTAAACTATATTAACTCTTGCTTTTTGAGGACTGCCACAGTAGTTACAAAAGTGGCTGTACTGTATTACGTTCCAACCAGCAATGTATGATTACTATACATCCTCTCCAACACTTTTTTAGTTGTAGATGGACACAATGTCTTTATTTTATTGCTTTGTATGTGGTGCTGAGGATCGAAGCCAGGGCCTCAAGCACGTTGAGGCAAACGCTCTACTGCTGAGCTACAATCCCAGCCCTCCAACATTTCTTAATATCTGTTTTGTGGATTGTAGTCATTGTACAGATTTGAAATGGTATTTCACAGTTTTAATTTACATTTCCCTTTTGTAAAGGCAACGTTTCATCAAGGATCACTTTTTTAAAAAAACCCTGGAAAAAGAATACTAACTTAAAGGAAAGCAAGTAAGTCTTATAATCAAAATTCTTAGAAATTATGGAATTAAGAGTGTGATTACAAATCACTCACTGATAAAATAACTTTAAAGTATCTAGCCAGGCACCATGGTGCATACCTGTAATCCCAGTGGCTCAGGAGACTGAGGCAGGAGGATGAAGAGTTCAAAGTTAGCCTCAGCAAAAGCGAGGTGCTAAACAACTTAGTGAGACTTGTCTCTAAATAAAATATAAAATAGGGCTGGGGATGTGGCTCAGTAGTTGAGTGCCCCTGAGTTCAATCCCTGGTAACCCCACCCCCCAAAAAGTATCTGTGCTTCATCTAAGCAATCTATCAGTACTTCATTGAAAAAGTGCTTTGATTTTTTTTAAATATGAATTTAGGAACCTAAGCAAACCAAGAGGTTGAAATGACTTCTTCACGATCATATTTTACGTTAACGACAGAATTGAAGCTTTGCTCTCAATTATAAACAATGTATATCCAGAGTGAATACTGGCCTGCCTACCCACAACTACTCCTTTTGATCACATCATGCTTACTTCCCTCCTGGCACTTAAAACTATATAAAAATGATTTTTATCATTTCGCTCTCTTTTCTCAGTAAAATATAGATTCCATTAGAGTAGGAGCCTTACCTGTTCAGTACTTTATCCCTAATACCTAGAACAGTGTAAAATACATGCAAGGGATTTAAAAAGTATCCAGACCAAATGCAATCAGTATATGTCAACTCTTATCTATAGTTTGTCTTACTGAAGAAGAAAAATTCACCTTGATATTTGCTTGAACAGTAACTGAATGCAGGTCTGGTTGTATTATATGCAAATATCATTTGCCAATATATCATCAAAATGATTAAAAATGATAAATAATTTTTAAAATGTTGCATATGGAACAATGCTTCTATTTAATGATTCATTTGAAATAACTTCAATAAAAACAAAAAGAAATAATAAAATATAAAAAGTTTCTTCTAAAAAAATAGGTCAATTTACTAAATATCATGACTTAGATATGGCCAAAGTTACTGCATTTGAATGAGATTTTAACATAAATTACAAGACAATCATGCAGATTTTAGAACAGCCTGGGAAAGCTTTATTAGAAAAACAAAAACCAAGTTGAGTGTCTTTTGCCTTAAGATGACTAATCTGAAATTGTCTTAACAGGGATGCTCTATATATTCTTTATGTTCTATCTCATTTATATTCTTCAGTGCTTCTTGAGTAGTTTTTTGTATGTAAATTAATATTTTTATTATACACCCTTAATAAATGAGATTGAAAGATTTACTAGTTCTCTCAAAAAAGGTGTTACATAAATGAAAAAGTGCTGATTCAATTTTTTCTTTAAAATCAGACAAGTATAATGAATGTTTATAAACTTCCATTTTTTATCATCTTTTAGTACACTGCACACTTTTTTTTCCTTTTGCAGTGTTATAGATTGAACCCAGGACACCCATGCATGCTAGGCAGATGCTCTACTGCTGAGCTACACCCACAACAAAAAAGATTTTTTTTTTTGGTCTAGCATTCTTTATTATACTAGCCATGTGGCACTTAGTAGATTTTCACTTCATTATTTATTTATTTATTTATTTATTTATTTATGGGCAGTAGGAATTGAACCCAGGTGTGCTCTACCATGAGCTACATCCCCAAGCCTTATTTATTTATTTATTTGGTACTGGAGATTGAACTCAGAGGTACTCGACCATTGAGCTACATCCCCAGCCCTATTTTGTGTTTTTTATGTAGAGATAGGATCTCACTGAGTTGCTTAGCACCTCGCCATCGCTGAGGCTGGCTTTGAACTCATGATTCTCTTGTCTCAGCTTCTCTAAGTGCTGGGATTAAAGTTATTTTTGAGATAGGATCTCACTAAGTCCCAGGACAGCTTAGGACTTGTGTTTCTCCTGCTTAAGCTTCCCTGAGTCGCTGGGATTACAGGAATGCACTGCCATGTCCGGCACTTTATTATGTACATATCTATCAACTATACAGACTACACTCCCATGTATACTGTTTTTATTCCTAGAATGCAGCACAGAGTAGGCACTTGATAAATATCTGATTTGACTGATGCAAAAGACAAAAGACACTTGCAGTTGTAGAAAAGCATCAGGTTGGAATTAAACAATTTCTACCCCTGAGCTGTGATCTGCAAACAAATATTTACTACTTTTGGGCTTTGAATAATTGTTTCCAGGTCTTCTATAACTCTAAGAAGCAATGTTTCTACTGGTTAGAATAAAATCTTTTTTTTTCTATTTCTTAATATTTCCAATTCTCTTGGAACTGGAATGTTTAACCAGCTTGTAGATTTAAGAATTACCTTTGTGAATCCCCCTTCTACCTACTTGCAAATTATTCTATGTACTCCTGAAGAGCATCTCCTTGAGATAGGAGGTTGCTGTAAGGAATGAAAATAAGCCTTATATAAGACTACTGGTTAGGGCTGGGGTTGTAGCTCAGTGGTAGAGTGCTTGCCTTGCAGGCGTGAGGCACTGGGTTCGATCCTCAGCACCACATAAAAATAAATAAAAGATATTTGTGTCCATCTACAACTGAAAAAAATTAAAAGAAAAAAAAAGACTACTGGTTATTTCCAATACAACTCAATGGCTACTAGTTGTTAGGAAAGCAAGTTATTAGATTTGGTTTTATAAACAGTACAGATTTCTTGTTATCCCCTGAAATCCTGTTGCGTAGGAAGGAGTAAAACACTGCATTGTGCTCAATATCTTTTCTCTTTTGCTCTTTTCTACTATTTGCTGTATGAACGTAGTAAATTCTGTAGTTATGTAATATAAACCACACATCAAAAAACCTTGTATCCTTTCCATATTGTAGTATTTTGGTTTCATGCTGCCAAGGAAGTAAGTTCTTCCAAAACTTGTACTACCAAAAACAAATAACACATCTCTGTATGGTGGATTTTTCTTTTGCTGTTGTCATTAATGCAGTGCTAGGGATTAGAACCAGGGTCTCACACATAGCAAGTCAAGTGCTCTATCACTGAGCTATATCCCCAATGCATGCTATTTTCTCTAATACACTAAAATCTTTTTTAGGCATAAATTCTGGAAGTATATATAGTCAGAACAGCTGAAAATACTTTGAAGCACTGCACAAGTGCTTTTGTTTAAAGGACTGAATATATGGTTTTACTTATGAAACCCTGAACAGTTATTATTATCAATTAACATATAGTTATTTACTGTAGTAAATATTCATCTATAACACATGAAAAATATTTGTGATGAAGTAAATTAAAGAGAACATGAGCACTGTAGAACTGAATGTGCCTTAGTTAAAATGTTTTTATGGCCCAGTTCCCATAAGCAATGTCAATTAAATGGAACTGTCCTAAATGACATACAGAACATATAATAATAGCCAGGAAATACTCCTATTAGTATAGCAATAATTTTGAATTTAGTGTTAAAAAGAAACTCACCTTTTTGGGCTTTCAATGTCTGTTCTTCAATTTGCCTTAGACGTTCCATTAGTTCTTCCTTTTCACGTTCTATTCTTTCTTTTTCTTTTTCTGCTATTTCTCTTTTCTTCTTTTCATTCTCTAACTGTGCCCTTAGAATGAATTGCAATTCCCATGTTACAAATCAACAGAAATAGTGTGAAACCTAATATTGAACATGTAGGAAACTATAGCATAAATATTTTTAAATTTTTCATTATTTTAATTTATCTTCAGATATGGTATAGTTAAAAATATTGGCCTGGGGGCTGGGATTGTAGCTCAGCGGTAGAGCGCTTGCCTTGCATGCGTGAGGCCCTGGGTTCGATCCTCAACACCACATACAAAGCAATAAAATAAAGACATTATGTCCATCTACAGCTAAAAAATACATATATATATTAAAAAAAATATATTGACCTGTGTTGCTACATACACTCATGCCTATTCATATATACATATGCTGGGTTCCAGTGTATTTCTTTTTTTTTTATTCTAATTAGGTATACATGATAGCAGAATGCATTTTGATTCACCGTACACAAATAGAGCACAAATTTTCATTTTTCTGGTTGTACACAATATAAAGTTACACCATATGTGCAGTCATACATGTACCTAGGGCATTGTTATCTATCTCATTCCACCATCTTTCCTGCACCCAATGTATTTCTTATTGTGGGATCACAATAAAGATGGTTAATGACCATTTTGGAAAATATTAAAGGCTTAAGACATCATAGGAAGATTCCTAACTATAAAACTGATAGAAAGCATTGTGTATAAATCATTTTTAAGGCAGGTTTGAGTAGGGGAAGAAGATTAGCAGAGTTAACATCTGCACAGGATGAATTTTGACAACATACATCAGCATCATAAGTCTAACTGCTCAGTTGTCATACCACAAGAAAATGCCTTCTTTAGATTAGCACAAGCCCTCCTTAAACAGGAAAATAGCCTGAGGAGACTTCTAAAAATCATTATAAATCAATTAATGAAAGTTTAATTTCTGGGGTAGTACCCATATATGCCTACATACAAGATGATAAATCAGTTTTATCTCCTTTGACAATGCCATTACAATGATACTAGGTGTTTAATGCTGTTAAAAAAAGATCATCATCGAGCTTGTGGGTGGGAAAGAATGCCTTATTTGTTTAACTGCATCTATCACAGCCTGATGAAATTTGCTTTTGAATACAGTCAAGTTCATTCATCAAATATCTATGAACAGCCTACTCTGGGTCAGACTCCATGTTGTGGACCAAAACCAAAAGGATGAATAAAAAATGAGAAACTGTATCTTAACAAGTTCCATCAATATCCGAATCATTATTTCAATGAGAATAACTTTCTTTTTTTTAATTAAAAACACATGATTTTATCTATAACAATTTTTAATGTTCCACAAAGTCATCACTGCCATCTAGTGTCAATTCTGAATTTCACACAAAATCACATTTCCAGCCTCTAATAAGTTTATCAGCTAAATCTTACTATTGAAGTATTTTTCCCTTCCTCTATAAACCTAAATTTTGAAATTCCTACAGGTCCTAAATACCATGTACCCCAACAGACAGAGTCCAACTTGGAAGCAAACAGTATTGTCCCAAGCCAGCTAGAGGCAAGGTAGGCAACAATGGTGACCAGGCATCATAAGAATTAATTCCACAGTTGTCATACCCCAAGTTGCACCAAGCCAACATGAAGTTCAAGGGTCACTACAACCCCTGCTGGCTTAATAAATCTTCATACCACTTAGGAACTAAAGGCCGGGGGGCTCATTCAGGCAAAGGGAAGTCCACTTTAGTTTTGGGGTTCCCGACAAGGTACTTTCTCAAAAACTAGTAGAAACAGCCAGTAACTATACTCCAGGACTTGTGTTCACTCTGCAGAACATTCACTTCTCTCTATGAAGCATATACAGGAAGAGAGATTCAAGGAGATAAGGGCTTCTACCTTTCTAGAAGACCTGAATGGTTAGAGGCTTAAGGGCATGTTTAAGTTTCCTTGAGGAAAAGAAGAGTGTGCTGCTGCCCACCCCCAGAGAAAAGACGGGTATAATGCCACACACCTCCAGAGGCTGCTGCTCTTTCTGTGATCTTTAGACAGCTGAAATATCAAGCTTTCCATGAAAACAAAAGCATAGCAGTTTTCAGGCAACTACTAATATGGGCAAGAACTACTCATGTCTGTCCTCTACCTAAGGATGTTGACTGCCTACCCCCACCACTTGCCAGCCTCTGCACAATCATGTCTACTGCTACCACAGGTCCCCAAGACAGTTCCCTTCTTTCTTCCTCCAGGCCCCGCAACATTGCTTGAGGACTCAGTGCAAATCCCATCTCAAGATCTCAAAGCTACCTTTCAGGTCTAGCTCTCTCATTTAGAGTCCCTTCTAGGGAAAGGGGCTGGTTTTATTTAGCTTTTCCTTATTGATGTTTCATTTGCTCTTCTTTAGGTCAAAGAGATAGGGAAGCAAAAAAAAAAAAGGACAGTACCTAGCTACAAGTAAGGTGGGAGCAAGCAAATATTATCTTCCCACTGAAAAATGAATTAAGTAGACAGCACAAGCCCACATTTAATCCAATTATAAAACATTCTGCAGTTTGCACTCTTGTGAAGTTTATTTCTCACATCTTATCTCCCGACTAGACTCATCACAAGCTAACACTTCAAAATACCTAGTTTTTGGAGGCCTCTATTCCTTATAGAACTGGAGAATTTTGCTTCTCCCCTGCACACCGTTTACTAGGGAGGATTAACTTGATCCACTCACTGGTCCTTAGACATACCATGAATATTCTTATCTCCACACATTTCTTTATGCCTGTCTTCTCTATTCTCTAACCTTCAAGTCTGGGTCAAGACCCCAGCTTCTCTACAAAGCTTCTTGTGATTACTCCAAATACGGATGTAGACACTTTATTCAGAGCTTGGGATGAAAATACTCATTTTGACCTAGTTCTATTTCAAGGACATAAATAACATTAGTGAACTATATATTCTCTGTATTAACATGCAAAAATAAATTATTTTAGAATATTTTTCAAAGACTATCAAATGGGCCCACTAACATTTTTCCTAAGTGAATATTAAACTTACATTCAACTTAGAATATGTATTAAAATATTAAGAATTATTATAATACCTACTATTTAATAAACACCAAGGACTTTGCTAAATGCCTATATATAGGTGTCATTATTTTTTAAAAAACCCTTGAAGGTAAGATTATTATTTTCACATTAAAAGGGAGCAAAGGTTCAAAAGATTCTTATTAAGTAAGTATTAGAAGATTCAAACCAAGATCTATTTAGTTTCAAAGCCTATGCTCTTTATATGACACCAGCTATGTCCTCATGACATAAGCAGCCAGCCATGATACAGAAGCTTCCACAGCTAACCTACAATTAGCATATGGATATCTGATTCCAAATTGTAAACTTGAGGTTTTCAGTTTTTAAATGTATTAACCATCTTTGCTTTTTAAAATATGTTCAGGTATGACAGAATGAGTCATCATTCAATTCGGACATAAATAACAAGATCATTTTCACTGCCAATAAGAGTTACAAGGGGAAAAAATTCAGCCACATATATAAAGATATTGTAGAAGAAGTCTCCTGGCTGCCCTTTCCCATCTACTGTTTTTGCCCAAGAGAGTCTAGCAGCACAAGCAGCAGACCTCTGAGCATTCCCCCAACTATGTCTGCTAGCTATTTTACCAGCGGGCTTGACCAAAATTGTTTCCACATATATAGCTGCCATTTCTCTCTTTCTCTCTGACCTATAAAGTGGGGAATAAATGAAGGCTTGGCATGCCATTTTTGAAAGACTGCCAACCCTTAGATGACTGAAATCATAAAGTTACTAAATTCTCATTGTGAATAAAGCAGTCAATAAATGATTACTGATAAAAAGCTATAAAATGTATTCCAAAAAGAAACCATGATTTACTATGACAAAAAAGAAACTTAAGTGTTCCATGTCCTTCTAGGTTTTAGAGTAATTACCACCAAACGATACTAAGATTCCACATAGCACTCTTCTATGTGCTGAGAAATAAGGTAAATAATAGGACAGCAGAATAATTAGACATCATATGGAGTGGTGAATGTAAGATAGGAACTGCACATAAAGTAGCTTTTCACTTAATTCATGATAGAAGACTTTGTAGAGAGAAGTGAGTGAAAGTTTCATGATGATTTTTTAAAAAATATTAGAATATATAAAGAACTTTTTAAAAAGTAAGACTAGAATCACAATGTAATCCAAAGGCACATGACAGCAAGAAAAAAGGACAAAGTCCAAAGTAACAATCCAATTTAGTATCTTTGATAATGAAATTATTGAAAGTTTCATGTCCACATTTTTAAAAATGTTAAATTCTCTAAGTCAGATTCTCTAAGACATACAATTTAATATTATAAAATAGGTAAAAATAATAAAATATCTGAATTACTCAGAACATTTTTTAAAAATTACTAAATACAAATACCAGAACTATAATAGCGAAGTGATATCTGGAAGATGGGCTATTTAATTACTAGACACGAATTATGTTATTTCCAATGTTTAAAATATATGTTTAGGTCTCTTTAATTTTGGGTTTTTGATTTTATTAAGACCTCTATTTCTTAGATGATCACATTGTTTCATAAAGATTTCCGTAATAAAGGGTTAGCTTCAGTTTGGTCTCTATATTTTTCAAACAAAATGTACAGTGTAAATCTAGAACCAGATATGGGAATTATGTTGCTGGAACGAGTAATGTAGTTCCAGGGTCAATAAGGGTTTTATTCAATATATCTCAATTTTCATGTATTTTTAATGGTATCTTTTTCAAGTCTAAGAGAAATAGTCAAAAAGATCAGCGTCTTTGGCAGGAATTACTGGTGCTTTTTCTATTTTACAGTGACTTGTGAATTCTACTATGTTAGTAATATTGTTTCAAGTCAAACATTCAGCGCATTCTTACCCTAAAAACTTTTGTATGTCAAAAGCACAACAAATTTTGAAAATTTTCAAACTACTCTGCCCCAAACAATGTAAGTGAAAAGCATGCCTGATAAAAAACACATCTTTGAATTCATGAAAAGCTATTTCTCAGAAATATGTCAAAGATTTTACCTTGAAAATTACACATACTCATTTTTAAAAAAAGACAGTGATAATGCTCTCAATTTTAATACAATGAAAATAATATAAAAATCAAAAATTAGAGTATAGTAATAAAACTGAGCAGTCTCAAGTTTTAGTTTATTCCTATCAATTAAAAATGAAAAGCTATAAATTCATACCTTTCCAACTGCTTCTGATGTTTCTCCTCCCTAGCCTGAGCCTTCATCTGTTGTACTTCAATAGTATCAGGCTTTCTTCGTCGCATGTATAGTTCATGGTTTCCCATACATAAGGCCAAAATCCGCTTATTGATTCTTAGACGTGGTGCATAAAAAACAAAATCCTGAACATAAAATATTCTGATTTAAAATCTTCCTGAAAGATAGTGTCTTTCATATCCATTAAATTTCAACATGAGGTATGAATTCTAATGTCAATACATATAGTTTAGAAATCATTAAATTGACTAACTCCTAATTACTAGTTCCTTGCCTCTTCATATCTAACCAGTTTTCTACAGAGAGTAATATCTTATTCTCTCAATACTTTAAATGTCATTCTTTTGTCTTTTCCAAATAACTATGACCACTTGTTCCTTACCACCTCAGAAGAGGAGATTATTTTGTTTTGTCTTTTGCAATTAATGTAAAACTCAATCCTTGTTTGTGGCTGTTTTTCAACCTAGAAATGTCCTCCATATCTTTTTGTTTTCAATAACTAGAAGAGGTAGAATGCTAGAGTATCCTTGACATTAGCTAAATGTTAAAAATCTGTTTAAAGATCCAAGGCTCCAAGCTAAAGGAAAAAAAAAATACCAAGTTTTACTAATATTGTTTCAAAGTTAAACATTTGGCACATTCTTACCCTGAAAACTTTTATAAAACTCTATCAACAGAGTTAACTGAAAATAGTGCCATCTCTACTGTATTCTAGTCACCAAATAATTTCTTAAATTGTTTCTTTAGAAATGGTAACTGTTTTCAGTCACCTAATCAATATTACTTACCCTTACAAATGAATCTCAGTTAAAATAAAATTCATATTTTGTTAAAAAAAACTTAAAACTTTTTAATAACATTTATTACTTCATCACTGGGAAAGTTAAAACTATGAAAGGAGAATGTTCCTCAAAAGCAATTCAATAAATGATTAATGCCATTCTTCAAGTGACATCACAGGGAAGTAGCAGAAATTTTTTAAAGACTCAAAATACAAATTTACTTACAGGTGCCTTTTTGTCGATTGGCTTTATAACAAATTTTTTGTCATTAAATGAAATATTTCTGATTTCACTCCAGGGAAAGCCAATTTTAGGTGTTAACCTTAAAAAGTAAGAGCATCCCTTTAATTAAAGGCAGGAAACAATAGAAAAGTTAATAACTTTTGGGGGGCAGTTTAGCAGTCTTAAAGTTGTGTTTTCAAAATGTATTTTTAATGGAAATTTCACATACTAAATCACACAATGACCTTCCAAAGAGTTTATAAATGTGTCACGAACCTTAAAAGCATTAGAGTTATTTTCCTAAAATTACCTAGGAAAAACTATCTGGTAACCAGAGTATAGAACTAAGTTTCTTGAAGTCTATATTAGTTCAGATTTTTATTGTTTTTTTTTTTTTTTTTTAAATATTTTTTTAGTTGTAGATGGACACAATGTCTTTATTTTATTGCTTTGTACGTGGTGCTGAGGATCGAACCCAGGGCCTCACGCATGCAAGGCAAGCGCTTTACCGCTGAGCTACAATCCCAGCCCCTTATTGTTTGTTTTTAAGCTACTACAACCTTCAGCTTAAATATGTTTAAGAAGAAAAGGTTAAATATTAGGTTTTTATAACTTCTCATGTGGATTATAGACATAAATTACTATTATTCCTTCTTAAATGTTTGGATATTGAATATATCAAAAACATTGAATTTTAAGTATACTTGGAATTAATTTAATAGTATATGAATTATATCTAAATTTTAAAAATTTTAGAGAGTCACAAATGTCTGGACAAACGGTAGAACTAAAATTCAAATTCTATATGACAGTTGTCCCTTTTTACCACCCTACACAAAAAGATACAGGGAATCAGATTAGAATAAGTAATTTTGTTTCTGCTTTTTCATGCATTTTACTTTTTCAGACTATCAATCAAATAAATGCATCACTGTTATCCTAATCACACGAGTGGGAAATGACTATGATTCTTACACTAACCAAGACATCATCTAGGCTTCTGGTAACTAAGCAAGAATTTCCACCTATTTGTACTACCTTTAATGCTTAAGCAGATAGGTACTGCAGCACAGCAAATTATTTTTTCTATATAAAACATTCTTTACTAAATATGCACGTGTTATTCTATCCCCTAATGCCCACTGGGCTAAGTCAAAGTAACCTGCTTCAAAAGGAAGTGACAGAAACACAACTACAATTCTACAACCGAGCTACACCCTCTCCCTGACTCAAGTCCTTTTTATTTTGGGACAGGATCTCACTAAGTTGCCTAGACTGGCATCAAACTCATGATACTCCTCCTGCCTTAGCCTTCCCAACAGCTGGGATTACAAGTGTGACTCACAGCATCCAGCTGGAACACAATACTTTTAAGGTATAAAAACTATACTACATTTATGTGCTACTTTAAAAAATTACAAGAATATAACTGTGAGAATTATATTGTGAGCCTGGAAACTAATAAAAATTGTTTTCCTTTCTTTTGGCATCAGGAATTGATATCAGCGGTACTTTATCACTGAACCTCTTTTATATTTTATTTAGAGACAGGATCTCATTTAGTTGCTTAGGGCCTTGCTAAGTTGCTAAGGCTGGCTTTGAACTCAAGATTCTCCTGCCTCAGCCTCCAGAGCTGCTGAAATTATAGGCATGCACCATCATGCCTGGCTCAGAATATTTTTTAAAAGAAGGAAAAATAAAAATCCATCCATAATTAGTCTTGAGGTAATTTTTGTCTTTCAAAAAGCTACAAAATTTTCTCTAGTGAATGATATAGCATTCCAATTTGCTTTGTACACATTAGAGTAAAAATTGTAAAATTCCTTTTCTAGAGTCATTATTATAGCCTTTGAAATGTATATTTTATTAGATAGGTATAATCTGAAAACTGAAATTCTGGAGCCAACTCAGAATAAAGAATAAGGCCTTAGGAGAAGGCAAGACTGGCACAGACTTCACTGCTTATGCAGTTTGGTAATAATGTATAATTGTAGCAATTATTCCTGAAAAGTGCTACCAGAATCTGATGTATTTATATGGTATTACATACATGTATATGTAGCATATATACATATAAATTTGTGTCCATATAGCATATATATGTATATATGTCCATATATAGCAAATACACATATGTATATTTATGTATAATACAATACTGACAAGCTGGTCACTTTCAAAAGATAATCATGTTGTTCACTATGCTTAATATTCTAATGATGTCTAAAAATATACAAAACAATTCCTATAAACATTCAAAAATGGTTTCAAAATCTAATATACATATATTTCTATTGTAACTTCTTTCATTGCCTCTGATTTCTTATATATGTTAACTTTAACCTATTTGTGGGTATCGTAACATCTAAGGAATTATCCTTAACCTATTGAGGGAACAGATTTTAATTACGTCTGATAAGACATAACTCAAAACAGATAAACTGGGCTGGGGTTGTGGCTCAGAGTGGTGGAATGCTTTCCTACCATGTGTGAGGCACTGAGTTCGATACTCAGCACCACATAAAAGTAAATAAATACAAAGTAAAGATATTGTGTCCATCTACAACTAAAAATATTTAAAAAAAAAAAAGATAAGAGGCTGGGATTGTAGCTCAGTGGTAGAGAGCTAGCCTCACATGCGTGGGGCACTGGGTTTGATCCTCAGGACCACATAAAAATAAAGATATTGTGTCCATCTACAACTAAAAATATTTTTAAAAAGAGAGACAGAAACTGTAACTCAAATAAGTCATTAGAACTTTTGAAACTCTAAGGTTCTAAGAAAATGGAAATCCAAATGCCTGTAATCTTGGCAGCTTGGGAAGCTAAGGAAGGAGAATCACAAGTTCCAAACCAGCCTCAGTGACTCAGCAAGACGCTATCTCAAAATTAAAAAGTGCTGGAGATATGGCTCAGTTCTTAAGCACCCCTGGTTTCAATCTCTGGTACCAAAAAAACAAACAAACAAAACCCCCAAAACCAAACAACAACAACAAAAAACAAAACAGAGTAATCAAGACAAGAAACAACTTTTACAAACAGAACATAATTTGAAAGCCATTTAGACCACTGAGTAACAACTAGCTCACTATACAACTAATTTACTTACTTGTCATCATGCTCATAAATATTCAGACCCAAAGCATCAACGCCTAGCCATAATTCAGTACCCTTTTTATTTTTTATTTCAAAATAGTTGACGCCATACATTTCTAGATCTTGTGCAATCTTCAAGTATTCCATCATTGAATCTTCCCTGTTGAAATAAAGCTAAATGTAATATATTTAAGTGGAAGAATCTAAATATAAAATTAAAAACTACAAAAATATATTGAATTGAAATTTAATGTTTTATTCATAAAACTCAAATTATCTGGGGGTATAATATGTAATAATATTAAAAAGTTTTAAAAGAAATAAAAACACTGTAACTTGAAGAAAAACATAGTCACCCAAATACCTTAGCATTCCTCTATGTTCTTCATGCCAGTTCTGTATTCTTTCTTCCCACTGTTCTTTTGTCAGTTTGTGTTGTTCCAAAACACTTAAAAAAAAAACAAAACAAAAAAAACCTATTTTAATACCTTTGTGATACAAAATACCTTTGTCTTTTAAAAGTCTAAAATCCTGCCCTAGTGGCAATCAGGCTGAGGCAGGAGGATTAAGAGTTCAAAGGGGGCGGGGCAGCACTGGGGTTGTGGCTCAGTGGTAGAGTGCTCATCTTGCCCACATGAGGCATTGGGTTCGAGCCTCAGCATCACATAAAATAAATGAGTGAAATAAAGGTATTGTATCCATGTTCAACTAAAAAAAAAAAGAGTTCAAAGCCAGCTTCACTAAGCAACTCAGTGAGACCTTGTCTCTAAATAAAACACAAAATAGGGCTGGGGATGTGGCTTAGTGGTTGAGTGTTTGAGTTCAATCCCCAGTACCCACTCCCATCCCCTAAAAAAGCCTAAAATCCTTTCAGTAATTTAACTGTGGTAGTTGTCATACAAATCAATATACATGAATAAAAACTGCACATAACTAAATATATACACAAATAAGAGCATGTAAAACTGATGAAATATAAATAGGTAGACTGTGTTAATGTCCGTGTTCCCTACACTATACTATAGTTACTCAAGATGTTACCATTATAGAAGGCTGGGAGGATACAGGATTTTTTTAAAGTAACAATTACATCTGAATCTACAATAATGTGAAAGTTTCTAGATAGTTTAAATTATTTTAAATGCAGTCTTTAAAATAGCTATTGTAAATGTGCTTATGGGAAGTTAAATATTTCAAATAGATTATTACTAGAAAAATTAAGGGACAGAAAATCAGGATTCTTGGGCCCCAATTATTCTTTAATTCTATGTATTTACTTTTTGCTAGGAAGTTTCATTTGTCATTTTATGTAAGTAATACTCTCATTAAAGCAGCATATATTGAAAAATCATGCTTCCACACAATACACTTCAAGTAAGTTTTCATTAGTTTCTTTTCAATAATTGACACAGGAAGGATACAAATGTAAACAAATACATCTTAATTTCTACTATTAATATTTTAACACCAAATCATCAAAGTCAACATGCTAATATTTACCTGCTATGCACATTACAGATTATGGCTTTTAATTTTCTTTGGGTCATTACATTCACTTTTATTGGTGAATCCTTAAATCTTACTTTACAAAAGCTGTAGTATTAAAACACTATTGTTTTATGATATAAGAATTTTGCATGAAACCCAAGGATTTCTTGGCAATATGAAGTAATATTAGGGATGAAATCTTCCCTGGACAAGTTAGGTACAACCTAAGAGTAGACTTTTTTTTTTTTTTTCCCAATTTCTTTTTTAGCTATCAACGGACTTTGTTTATATGTGGTGCTGAGAATCGAACCCAGTGCCTCATACACTCTAGGCAAGCGCTCTACCACTGAGCCACAACCCCAGCCCAAGAGTAGATTTATTTCTTCTTTCTCTCTTCTCTCCTTCTCTCCTCCTCCCCTCCTTCCTTCCGATGCTAGGGATTGAACTCAGGGGCACTTGACCACTGAGCCACATCCCCAGCCCTATTTTGTGTTTTATGTAGAGACAGAGTCTCACTGAGTTGCTAAGCACCTCGCCGTTGCTGAGGCTGGCTTTGAACTCGCAATTCTCCTGTCTCAGCCTCCCAAAGTGCTAGGATTACAGGCGTGCACCACCGCACCTGGCTTCTTAATTTATTATACTCTCTCTGCATTCTCTTTCAAGCTCTTGCTTTTGGGGAGAATAGTTTTGTCCTTCATCAGAGCATTTCCACTTCCACATTTTCCTTGTCTGTGTACTCTCTTGCTGTCTGGACTCAGAGCTCACCAAGAAACATGCAGTCAGCCTCAGAGGCTTAACCTACTGCAACCATCATCTACCCAGTAAAAGCATTGAAGAGGCACTAAAAATCTGTAGAATATATAAATGAAATAATCATTTCCCCCCTTTAAAGGAACAAGTCTAGAAACCCATGCCTTCCTACCCCTAGAGAGTATTCTTTTTTCTTTTTCAGAGGTAAACTTCTTTTAAGAATTTCCACATTTATTAGCTTTAATTTGCATACCTGACAGGCATTGCCCCCAATCTACCATTACCTGCTTCAATTCCAAACACTATACTGAAACTGTTCTTAACTAAAGTCCCTACCAATTTCTACTTCCAGCAGTTTTTCTTCATACTTGACCTCTTTATACCATCTGACAGTGCTGACCTTTCTCTTCTTAAATCATTTTTTTACTAGAGCTTCTTCTATACTATAACACTACTCTAATATTCTTGAATCTCTGCTCATTTTTTCTCAGTATCTTCTAGAGAGGCTTCTTCCTCTGTACTTGAAAGTTCAGATCCAGCAATGTATGTACTATGTCTTTTTCTCATTTTACATGTACTTTCAAGGTTTGTTTCATTTCTATGGGTTAACTATGACATTTGCTGATTATTCCCAAAACTGTTTTATCTATAATTCACAGTGCTCTAAAAAAGATCAAGACCCACATACACAAATGAATACTGTATTTCTCTTTGGGTTATAGTATACACATTTCAAACTCAGTAAGATCAAACTAAGCCTACCCTCCCACCAAATTTATTTTTTCTTCCCCTTATTTTGATAAAAGTCATTACCAAACACCTAGCTATCCAAGACGGAAACCTACATGTAAAAATTTCAAAAGAAGGAGACACTG
Organism: Geosciurus inauris; assembly: GCA_004024805.1. Taxonomy (NCBI): domain Eukaryota; kingdom Metazoa; phylum Chordata; class Mammalia; order Rodentia; family Sciuridae; genus Geosciurus; species Geosciurus inauris. Next base: position 6,032 of record PVHX01021163.1, on the reverse strand, counting down.
TCTGGTAGTTGACTATCCATATCACCAAAATTTAAACTACTGTGGGAGACCAGACTGCTTATCTGTATTTTTTCAATATAAGAATTAAGAATCCACCAGAATCAAATTGTTTATTGTCACCAAAGAACCCTGTGCTTTCTCATTTCCTCTTCGTATACTTAGATAAAACAAATGTGCTATATATCATACATGGAATAAGCCAATCACTGTGAAGGTGTTTTTTAAAATATTTTTTTAGTTGTAGATGGACACAATATCTTTATTTATTTATTTTTATGTGGTGCTGAGGATTGAACCCAGTGCCTCACACATGCAAGGCAAGCGCTCTACCACTGAGCCACAATCCCAGCCCAGGTGAAGGTATTTTTTTCATTCAAAAGCAAAAAAATAATATTCTAGAAATTTATGACCAAGTCTCTTGTAAGCTTAGATAGCTTGAATTAGTCCCCCATAAACTATCAATTCTGGAATAACTGACCCAAGGAATCTTGAAGAACATTTGCACTAACAATGATAAACAATCCTATCCAAAGTTTTTCAGCTATCTTTCTTTTTAAAATAGAATGAGTTAGAGCACACATGCATTTAAAATAAATTATGAGAGAAATTTTAGTATTTAAAAGATGTTTTAAATCACAAGGCTATATAAGACAATTATTTAATCTGTTATTTAACAAAACAGGAAACTGATCTAACAATGAAAAAACAATTATCTATGTTGTACTTGTTGAAATAAAGCATATACATTGTTTTATAAATATTTAAGAAATTCTAAGGGTAACACAACAACAAATTTTAAAGCTAGCATACTTGGTGGTACCTTATAAAGCATAATCAATAGATTATACATTAGCCAAAAATAAACATCAATGCTTATAATCAAAGGAAATTAACAAATGTGGACAAAGTAGTTTTGTCTTTATATTCAGTAGCTATGAAAATGAGCTTTAAAGCCGGGTGCAGTGGCGCAAGCCTGTAATCCCAGTACTTAGGGAGGCTGAGACAGGAGAATTGCAAGTTCAAAGCCAGCCTCGGCAAGGGCCGCGGCACTAAGCAACTCAGCAAGACCCTGTCTCTACATAAAACACAAAATAGAGTTGGAGATGTGGCTCAGTGGTCGAGTGCCCCTGAGTTCAATCTCCAGTACCAAAAGAAAAAGAAAAAAAAGAAAAGAAAATGAGCTTTATTAGTACTTTTGAGGAAATGGTACAAAACAAATCTTAAGTCAAAAATAACAACATACTGTTTTGCATTTACAAAAAGTAAAAACCTCTTTCAGAGCTCTCAAAGATCTCAATCTACTTTATAATATTGGGGATATGTGTGATACCAAAATTAAAAACAGCTATTCATTTTTTATTCTTTCTAGTTATACCTGACAGAATATATTTTGACATATTCATACAAACATGGAGTAAATCTTATTCAAATTAGAATCCCAATCTTATGGTTCTAACAATGTAGAGATTAATTGTGGTGTATTTATATATGTACATACTTAAGTAACATACATTCCACTGTCTTTCCTATTTCCTTCCCTCCCCTTTCCCTTCATTCTTCTTTGTCTAATCTACTGAACTTCTGTTTTTCCTGTCTCCCCATTGCTGTGTGTTAGCATCCGTAAATCAGAGAAAACATTTAACCTTTGGTTTTTTGGGATTGGTTAATTTCGCTTAGCTTAAGAGTCTCCAGATCTGTCCATTTTCTGGCAAATGTCATAAAGTCATTCTTTTTTATGGCTGAGTAACATTCGTTGTGCATATATACTACGTTTTCTTTATTCACTGAACTGTTGAAGGGCACCTAGGTTGGTTCCATAGCTTAGCTATTGTGAATTGAGCTGCTATAAACATTGATGTGGCTGTGTCACTATAGTATGCTGTTTTTAAGTCCTTTGGGTATATACCGAGGAGTGGGATAACTGGTCAAATGGTGGGTCCATTCCAAGTTTTCTAAGGAATCTCCATACTGCTTTCTAGAGTGGTTGCACCAATTTGCAGTCCCATCAGCAATGTATGAGAGTACCTTTTCCCCCCACATCCTTTACATTTATTGTTACTTGTATTCTTGATTGTTGCCATTCTGACTGGAGTGAGATGAAATCTCAGTGTAGTTTTAATTTGCATTTCTCTAATTGCTAGAAATGTTGAACACTTTTTCATATATTTGTTGAGCATTCATTATTTCTTCTTCTGTGAAGCATCTGTTCAATTGCTTTGCCCATTTATTAATTGGATTAGTTGGTTTTTTTTAGCTCTTTTTATATCCTGGAGACTAATGCTCTAGCTGAGGTGCAGGTGGTAAAGATTTTGTCCCATTCTGTAGGCTTTCTCTTTGTGCTCGTTTCCTTTGCTGTAAAGAAGCTTTTGAGTTTGATAACATCCCATTTATTGATTCTGGATTATACTTCTTGCACATTAGGAATCTTGCTGAGGAAGTTGGTTCCTAAGCCAACATGACAGAGTGCTGGGCCTATATTTTCTTCTAGTAGTTGTAGGGTTTATGGTCTAATATCTAGGTCTTTGATCCACTTTGAGTTGAGTCTTGTTTAGGATGAGAAATAGGGAGTAAATTTCATTCAGTTACATATGGATTTCCAGTTTTCCCAGCACCATTTATTGAAAAGGCTATCGTTCCCCCAATGTATATTTATGGTGCCTTCATCTAGTATGAGATAACTGTATTTATGTGGGTTTATCTCTGTCTTCTATTCTGTTCCATTAGTCTTCATGTCTGTTTTGGTGTCAAAACCATACCATTTTTGTTACTATACCTCCGTAGTATAATTTTTCTTTTTTTTAATATTTTTTTAGTTGTAGATGGACACAATGTCTTTATTTTATTGCTTTGTACATGGTGCTGAGGATCGAACCCAGGGCCTCACGCATGCAAGGCAAGCGCTCTACCGCTGAGCTACAATCCCAGCCCCCTCCGTAGTATAATTTAAGGTCTAGTATCGTGATGCCTCCAACTTCACTTTCCTTGCTAAGGATTACTTTGGCTATTCTGGGTTTGATTTTCCAAATGAATTTCATGACTGCTTTTTTTCTATTTCTATGAAGAACAGCATTGGAATTTTAATAAGAACTGCATTAAATTTGTATAGTGCTTTTGGGATAGTTTTCCTAATTTGTATCTCAGCTGATTCATCCATCACTGGTGTATAGGAACACAACTGATTTATGGGTATTAATTTTACATCCTGCTACTTTGATGAATTAACTTAAGAGTTCTAAAAGTTTTCTGGTAGAGTTTTTTTGGATCTTCTAAATATAGGATCATGTCATTGGCAAACAGACATAGCCCTTCTTTTCCTATTTGTATCCCAAAAGAATTTTTCTTTTGCCTAATTGCTCTGGCTAGAGCTTCAAGGACTATGTTGAATAGAAGTGGTGAATGATGGCATCCCTGTCTTGTTCCAGTTTTTAGAGAGAATGCTTTCAATTTTTCTCCATTTAGAAGATGTTGGCCTTGGGTTTAGGGTATATAGCTTTTACAAAGTTGAGGTATGTTCCTACTATCCCTGCTTTTTCTAGTGTTTTGAACATGAAGGGGTGCTATATTGTCAAATGCTTCTTCTACATCTATTGATATAATTATGTGATTCTTGTCTTTATGTCTACTGATGTGGTAAATTACATTTATTGATTTCCGTATGTTGAACCATACTTGTATCCCTGGAATGAAACCCACTTGATCATGGTACACTTTTTAATGTGTTTCTGTATGTAATTTGCCAGTACTTTATTAAGAATTTTTGCATGTATGTTCATCAGGGATACTGGCCTGAGCCTTCTTTCCTTGATGTGTCTTTGTCTGGTTTGGAAATCAGGGTGATACTAGCTTCATAGAATGAGTTTGAAAGGAGAACTGCTATATTTAAACATAATATTTGATACAGTGTTTTCTAGATTTCATAAATAATATTACCAAATAACAGCTGTATAACACTTTACAGTTATAGCTGTACAATTCACAAACTGTATTTGTAAACTGGAAGTTAGGCAGAACAGTATTATTTATCTTCATTTAACCAACTTAGATACTGAGACACAAGATATTTTAGGTTATGCATCTATTGTCACATAACTAGCGAAAGGTATGATCAGGTCTCAAATCCTGTCAAAACCTAATGATTTCTTCATAAGCCATATTTAAAAATTACTGTTAAAAAGACAGCACACTAGGATTGTGGTACAGTGCTTGCCTCATACGTCTGAGGCACTGGGTTCAATTCTCAGCACCACACATATATAAATGAATAAAATAAAGGTCCATCAACAACTAAATGTGTGTGTGTGTGTGTGTGTGTGTGTGTGTATTTAGTATCTTTTATTTTAAAAAAGAAAAAGACAGCACTATGTTCTAGACTGGAATAGAGCACCAGCCTATTGAGTCTGAAAACCTAGTTGAAAAAACCTTTTTAAAAAGTTGGAGGAAACTATGTGCCAATTATTATTCTCAAAAGCATCTACTAAACACACCTATATGCTTGTGTTAAGAACTTTTACTAATCACCAACAGTTTATATCCTTCTGTCAAGCCTAAATCAGCATATTACTTTTACTGCTCATCCATTAGAAATGATGGCAGAAGAGGTAGATCAACTTTAGTCAATTATAGAGCATATAAATCTACACAGTGGCTAAGTCATAACTTTTAAAAGTATACTCTCTGATCCAGCTAGAGATAAAAAATTTCAATTATTTTAATTTAAATTTCTGGAATATAATTTTCAAAGAATATAACATAAAGGTATGTTTCACTTACCGCTGGGGTAAGAGTCTATCATTAGCCAGGTAGCCTGGTTTATGAACCTCTTTATTATAATCTCCATACTTGGCTTGGACAGCGTAGGAGGCCAAAAGAACTGCAGTTTCTGGTGGGCAATATATCTCATCATTTAATATGGCTTCTTTAACTTGCAAGAAGAAAAGTCTCTGGGTTATTTCTTGAATTAATTCCTCAGAAACATCTTCAGGAAAGAATTTAGCTCTAAATTTGAACTGTAAAGGATTCTCTTTTTTAACATCTTGCTGTGTCACCTAGAATAGTAATTTCAAGTATAATCAATAAAGATCTTAAATTCACCACAACTGAATCTAGTCACATCAAATTCTTTTCGGAAAAAAACAGGAAGTGAAATATAAGTTTCTAAATCTACAAGTAATACTATGTAAGATTTTAAATGTATAAACAAATAAATATGAGAAAAATAATGCTATGCGCAGTTATAATTATAGAACCTGCCTGTAACTCACAGATCTGATTTAATAACTACATTAAAAAACTTCTTTTCATATTCTTGAGACACTTATCCTGCAGATGTTCAAATCAAGGTCCAAATACTTAGTTATACAGTATGTAATACCTGCTTTATAATAATAATTCTCAGGTACTAGTTTTCAACTAGGAAAAGTGAACATATTTTTTTAATTAAATGAAAATTTGATGGTTCTTAATTAAAAGAATCAGACCCTTAAATTTACCAGAAAATTCACAATTTCAAATTAACTTAATTACTAGCTTAATTTTATTATACACATTTTACCTTTTTATTTAGTTTAAGCCATGTAGAATAACCTTTGCTGTCTACATACTGCAGCCCAAAAAACCAGACCTCACGCAAACCAACTGTTTTCACCACCTAAAAAACAAAGGAAAAGAACATTCATTCACATTTCAACTAGAAAACTACAAAAGAACAAAAGTTACATAGGTATAGGTATCATGCTTTGCCATAAAAAAGGCATTTCCTAAGGAAAAATTGAACACATTCACAGAACATGTCTGAAAACTTACATCTGGATTTTTTATATACTCAATTTTGTACTATCACTTCAATCTTCATACTTGATTCACTTGTATCTTCTTTTCCTCATCTCCCATCACAACCTCAACAAATAACAAGTCCAGAGAACAAATATACAATTGTCATAATCCTACATTCCTATTCCAATTTATCCTTAGAATTACCCTATTGGTATTTAGGGCAAATAGTTTCATTTTTGTGCTTAAAAAAGAGTGATATA
>PVHX01021162.1:0-30387 GCA_004024805.1 Geosciurus inauris | reverse complement strand
GTGCTTGTTAATTGCATTTGAAGTCACCGGTGATCACTGCAGGAGACCATGTCTGTCCAGCAGTCACCTGTCCAGTTTCAGACAAAATGGCAGGGGTCAGAGCAGGGAGGTGTAAAAGCCAAGAAACAGTATGAGAGTGTTTGCATCCAGGCAACTGTGAGTGACGAGGCATGGCTTTGGCCTGTGGTGTGCACGGACCCAAGCAGGACTTCCTTCTGCAGCACTGTGAACCAGTAGCCTTAGAATGATTGGTACATAGGCCTCAGAGCAGCTTGTCAGAGGGATGTGAGCAGTAGAGATTGCATAGCCAGTGTTACTGGTGTTTGCATGCACCCTGCTGTTGGAGAAGCTGGGACTGGGGCATTTGGACCCTGCCAGCACGAGTTCCTGAAGGCAGGGGCTGTATCTCCAGCCAAGCAGATTATCCTAAATACAAGGCATTTGGATTAAGAAGAATTCAAATGTAGGCTCTACTACCTATATGCTGTCTGACCATAAACCTCTCATATTTTCTTATCTGTAAAATGGGCATACGTTCATGCCACAAATACATTCTGGACAAGGCCGTGTGTCCACTTCATAGGGTGGTGATAAGGATTAAGTGAGACTCAGATGAGATCATGGATTCTAAGCATTTAGCACGGTGCCTGGCCATTGGCACACCTCTGTAAACAGTAGTTATTACAGCTCGGCCCTCTCTGCCAGGGGGTTAGCATGTACATGTCCTCAGGGAGAATTAGATTCTTTTCCCAGCTTTTGAGTGTCAAAGAGAGCTTACAGGGTGGAGGTAACCTGAGGTAATTTCAGAGCAGAGCATCTGGAGAGTATGGAAGCCCTAGCCAAGATAGCCTGTGGTCAGCGCCCAGGGAGGGTTGCTCTATTCTTACCCACAGCCCTGAGGGATGCCAAAGGCTTCTCTCTGGATTATAAGATTGTGGAAAGTGGGTCTCTTGCAGCCAGGAGTAGAGCAGGGAGTGCTGAGTGTCAGGAAGACAGATGCACAGCTGCATCTCAGCTCACTGCAGCCTGGGTGTGCCCAGCGAGGCTGGACCTGGAGAAGGCTTTCTGGGCCAGGCCTCCTCTTGTACCAACTTCCATTGACTTTCTTCCTGGCCTCTGCCAAATCCATATTGTTTTGTTCATTTTTTCTTTTTTCTGGTTTACTCTCTTGCACATCTTCCTACACTGTAATGCCCTGAGGGCAGAATCCCAGTCTGTCTTGTATCCACAGCACTTGGGATTGGGTCTGGTGCATGGTAGATATTCATCAAAAAAATTGTTGGATAAATAGGTACATGGAAAGCTGGCAAACAGGAACTCCTGTCATGCCCTCACACAAACCCAAATTCTACAGTCACATTCTGCCAAGTTCTGCAGCCACTGTACCTTGAGGGACATAAGATCAGTTAGACTATCTGTCTAGATCTTGGGCATGTCTGAGAGTATGAATTTTCTTAGAATAGGATGGAGAGTTGGGACCATCTCCTCTAGTCCCTGGACCACACACCCCACATGTCTGCACATCTCTGTGCACACGTGGCCCTTCCTAGGCAAGTCCTCAGCTCTAGGGTTTCGAGAAAGGGCTGCACTTCTCTTGTATGTCATACAAGATGAAATGTATAACCCATGTAAGACACTGTATCTGCCCATGGCAGCCTCTAGGTTCCTATACAGATACCTCTGTCTGTAGATGCTGGAGATGGCTACTGTGGCAGGCTGGGGTTCATGGAAGGTGGTAGATAAGCTTCTTGAGGTTCTTGATGCTGTGAGCACTGTCTCTGGTGTCCTGTGTCCATATTCTGCTTCTGTTGGCTTGCTTTGGGCTCTGCAGCCAGTGGCCAAGCAGTCACCTCACTGTGGATGGGGTGAGGTCGTGAAGATTCTACCCCAGCTCCTTTGTGTGGGCACAAGCAGCACAGAAGGAGAAATGGACAGTACTTCCAAAGGCCTGGTCAGGGGAAAGGTGAGGCTGTCATTGACACTCCAGCTAGACACAGAAAAGTTGTTTTGCACAAAATATAGCAGCAGGCCTTGTAGCATCCCAAAGTGAAAAAGCTAATGGGTTTCTCTTGTCTTAGACCATTTGCCACTGCCATAACAGAATACCACAGACTGGGTAAATTATAAACAATAGAAGTTTATGTGGCTTGTGATTCTGGAGGTGGAGAAATCCAAGAACTTAGTGCCAGCATCTGCCAGGCAAGCAAGCCCGTGGGAGACAGAGAAGAAATCAGGCCAAACTTATCCTGTGCACCAGGAATTCACTCCTGTAACTACCCTGCTCCTGTGATAATAGCATTAATTCATTCATGACCTGATCACCTCTTAAAGCTTTCACCTCTTGATACTGTTACAATGGAAATTAAATCTCAACTCTAGTCTTGGGGGGAATATTCCAACCATAGATTTCCTCATGTGTTATTTGGGGCACAAGCTCTAAGAAAGGAGCACTCATGGATTTATTCTGGGCCAAGGAACCTGCTAGAGACTGAATCAGAATTTGGAAGCAAAATAATCCAGGTGTACTCTTAGACGTGGCCCACCATTAGGTAACAGCAGAGGAGGCTTCCTGCTCTCGGTGAATAAAAACTCACATTCTCTGGGTCTGTGTTGGTCAGTGTTTCCTTGCTGGGACCAAAAATACCTGGCATAAACAACTTAAAGGAGGAGAAGTTTATTTGGGCTCATGGTTTCAGAGTTTCAGTCCATAGTCGGCTGGCTCCACCGCTTTGGGTGTAAGAAACACACCACACCATAGCGGAAGGGCATGGCAGGTGCATGCTGCTAGGAAGCAGAGACAGAGACAGAGACAGAGACAAAAGGACAGAGAGACAGACAGACAGAGTAGAAGGGGCCAGAGACAAGATATAGTCCTCAAGGGCGCATGCTCAGTGACCTACTTCCTCCAACCACTTCTAGCTTCCATTCATTCATTCAGCTTTCAAGGAATTAATTATTGATATAGTCAGAGCTCTCATGATCCAATCACTTCCCCAAAAGCCCTGTCTCTGAACACTGCTGCATTGAGGACCATGCCTTCAACACCTGAGACTCTGGAGAATATTCCAGAATCAAACCTTAATAGGGACAGATCTCAGGATTCGCCTTCCGTTAACGCCCTCCCCAGGGTCCACAAGCTTTCTTTCCGCACTTGCTAAACCACACCACCTGTTCCTACACTCGGAGCTATGATGATCCTGGTCTGTGACACTCTTATCCAGGATGCTTATTCGAATCACATGGGGAACTTGAGCACCAACTGGTACAAATGGACTTGTTGCTCTTGCCGCCGTCACTTTAATGTAACCATTCCCATTTCTACTCATGTTCAGTAAATTTAATTAGTGTTGAAAAGCAGCTTATTTGGCAAGATGATCAGTTTTTAACCTGGGTAAACGACTTTCTTTATGACTATAAATTAAGCACGTTATATCCTTTTCATGCATCGCGGTTATCCTCATAAATACTACAGGCAGTTGCTCGCAGTCTCACTTGGTTACCTTTCCCATTACTGTTTTATCATCATCCTGGTAGGAGTAGGGAATTCATTCTGTTTTAATGACAAGAAGGAGGTAGCAGTGCGGGGCTTGCTTAATGAGGAAACCACCCGTTGGTCAGCATGTCGCTGTGCCTGGGGATCAGATTCTGGGTCTGCCCCTGCCTGGGCGTTCTCAGCTCACCATGGGGCCTGCTGTCAACAGCCTTTGTGAAGGGAGCTCGCAGGGCCATAGAACTCCTTTTGTCTTAATTGCAAATAATTAGGAATCAAATATTTGCCGACAGTTGATTTCCATATCAGAGAGAACCTGAGTGCTCTCGAGGAATTCAGTGGCTACAGGTTGGCACAGGTGTTTTCTTAACACTGACATCTTAGGGCATAGCCTGTGGGGAGGTGGCAGGAGTCCCACCTGCAAGCTGGGACATGGGCATTGGATGCACCGCCTGTGGCACTGGTCCTCAGAAATATTCACTACAATCTGGACATAAGGGCCTTTCAAAGGAGAGCATCCGGTAGAGCAGACTCCCCCATCTGTGACGAATGGGCTCCACACTGACTGCCTGGCTGGATTTGGTGGTCTCTGAACCCCCTTTTGCTCTGCCTCTCTAGGGCTCTGGTTCCCTTTACTGCCAAAGGCACAACTTCGTGGACAGGTCTCCACTTTTCACCTCCATCCTTCCACTTCCCTCCTGCCCCCAGGAGGAGGCGAAGGAGATGCACCTGCCCAAAGTCATGGCACGTTGGGCCCCCATCACCCCAGCTACCCCAACCCCTAACCTGGTGTTGAAACAGAGGCGCTGAATCCGTGAGAAATAGATCTATCGACTCTAAAAACTATTATGTCTCTTAAAAGCTGAGTGTGTCCCAGGGCCATTTAAGGGTAAAAGCCTAGCCCCTGCAGGGCCTCCTGAGGCCAGCAGGTGGAGCAGACCCTCTGGGAGGGAACACTTGAACTCAAGAGCAACTTGGAGCTGATCTAACCAGAGGGAGAGCAAAAGCCCACAGCCAACTCTGGAGGCCAGAGGCTCAGAGAGGAGGCTCTGTTGCTTCAAAAGGGCGTGATTCGCGGGTTCCCACCCTGCCTACACAGGGAAGTTTAATAAAACAGTTATCCAATGGCAATGCTTTGTCTTGCCCCATCTTGGGAAAGAAAAAAAGGCTGATATTTTTAGAGCTGTGTTAATTTCTTCGAGTAGCCGCCAGCAGTTTGCTGGGTAAACCGTTTCACAACAACCCAGGAGAATCATGCTAATCAAACACACTCTGAGGCAACACAGCCAGAAGCCCTGTGAGTAGGGGGCCTGCAGTCCAGAGCCTCTCCTGCCAAGACTCTGCCTTCAGTTCCTTCCACCCCCTCCTGCTCACAGTCCTCATCCTGCCTGGCAGGCAGCAGAGCCCCAGGCCTTCCCGGTGACAAGTGACACGCCAACAATTAGCAAAGTGGATAAAAGAGATTCACAGGCCCCCGTTCAGTATCTGCACTTTTATACTGTGCAGAGATATGTTGACCTTCTAGTTTATTATGATTCAAGAAAAAGTCGATATTTCTTAGCTTGCCATGGCTGGAGGAATTTAAATGAGTTATTGAATCAAGCAGTTAATCTGCCGATAACTGATTTTTTTCCTTTCAAATCCATAATGATGAAAAGCAGACTTAACTAAAAACAAGAAAAGGAGGGTTCTTTTTTCCCCTTAGACATTTTAATCCCATGGGGCAGGAGCTGGGGCTGAAGCCTCAGCACCGACTATCAGGGCTATTCTGTTTTGCTGAGTATTTTGAAGATTTAATTAAAACATAAAGCGAAGACTTCTGTGGCCATAAAATCTACATTCATGTTTTGTTTGTGTTTGATATCTCTTTAGAAGTCTCAACTTTCCATCTATTGCCATTCATGACACATAGCAATCGTCTAATCTTCTGAACTCCTCTAAAGAAGCGTAATGCCGGGTGGAGACACCTGTTTGGCCTTTCATTGATTTATTAGTGCCCTTGTGGAAAAAAGCCACCGGGCCAGCAGCCCTGCCCTATGGGGTTTGAGCTCTGGGCACTGCTTTCCTGAGATCCTTATGGGTATGTGTTTGGGTACAGGAGACACCCAAAGCAATGTGCTGGCCTTCTTACCTACACTACAACATTGTGCTGGAAAGTACTAGATGGGGGGAAGGCTTCTGGTGGCACTACTGATGATGTATGTCATGGACAACTCTGTTGTCCCTGAAGGAAAAGGCTGACATCTGTTTTTCCCACCTAGGCTGCCCTCCCACCCTCTATCCTGAACACTTAAGAGTACACTTCCTCTCTAATGTACACTTCCTCTGCCATGGCTCCCCAGTGCCTACGGTATCATGCTTCAGTCTCCTAGAAGCACACATTTCTTAACCCTCCTCCTCCTAGCCCTGTATAAAACTTCCACTCCCGTCAGGTCTCATACCTGACATACACAAAGGCTACCTGCACAGAGTTATAGAGCCCTGGCCTGCTGTGTCTCAGAGAAAGACCCCTCCTCTCAGCCATCGGGGTCCATAGCGCTTACCTCCTCCTTGAGCCCTGTCCCCAGACCCATTTGCTTCCCCACAAAGTAGATCCAGGCACCCTTAGCTATTTGCCTGGCCCAACCAGAGCTGTGTCCACACATGTGCCATCACCTTACAGAATGACCAGGTCAGAGAGATGGAGAGCCATGTCTTGCTCACTTTGGGGGACCCCTAAAATGCCTAGTACATAGACTGGCCTAATGCCACAAAATAAATGAAGAGAGGGACGGAGGGGAAGGAGGGAGCCACTTTGGTAAAAAGTCACTGATTTCAACAGGCTTCTAGTCTTATTGGCTCAGGACTGGGGACACAGGCTCTGTCTTCTGGTGTAAGACACCTCTGTGTGAGCACAGAATGACCAGGTGTTTTCATTTGTCAACTGGCAGCAGGAAGAGTGAGCTGAAGGAGACACGAATGGTGTGACTCTACCTTGTTTACAACCAGAGAAATGAAAAACTGTGCTCCATATGTGTACTGTGAATTGAAATGCATTCTGCTATTTAAAAGAAAGAAAGAAAGAAAGAAAGAAAGAAAGAAAGAAAGAAAGAAAGAAAGAAAGAAAGAAAGAAAGAAAAGACATTGAAAAAAACAAAAAAGAGCTTATCAAGGGCCCTTCCGTGGGTTCCAGGTGTTGTGTTTGAGATATTCTAAGCAAATCATCCCCAAACTTGAACTCCACTGGGCAAGAAGCCTTTCTTGGCACCAACGGCCATCTCTTGTTGGAGGAAGAGGGACTCCATGGAGCCCCAGAGCCCCATCTCAGTAGCCCCATCTCAGTAGGCAAGGAAGACTGCTGGCCATGACATGAAAGAGCCACAAGGGAAGCCTGCTACCTTCCACCTGCACCTTGCAGCTGACCCTGTTTGTGTCCCTGCAGGGCTTTCCAGCCACGGACAGCCAGCCTCCTGTGGGAAGAAGCTCTGCAGCCGCGGGAGCCGGTGTGTACTCAGCAGGGAGACCGGGGAGCCTGAGTGCCAGTGCCTGGAGGCCTGCAGGCCCAGCTATGTGCCAGTGTGTGGCTCCGATGGGGTTCTCTATGAGAACCACTGTGAGCTCCACCGTGCTGCCTGCCTGCTGGGCAAGAAGGTCATCGTCGTCCACAGCAAGGACTGTTTCCTCAAAGGTAGGGAGATGGCTTTCTACCCTATGTTTTTGAGTTTCATGATGGATCCCTTTTGACCTGGGTCTACAGGTCACAACTGTAAAGCAATAAAGAGAAAGACTGGTACTTCAATAGAAGGGCAGCTGTGGCATCTCATAGATGCGTGTTGTGTCTGTATCCCACCTCCAGACACTCACACACACACATACACACACACACACACACCCCTGTAGAGAACAGAATCCAGGGAGGTCAAACCAAATCCTAGGTGGTGCAGAACTTGTCCATCAGCGACCAAATAACCTAGTGTTACCCATGTCTCCACATAAAGTGGACCCTGGCAAGCAGGTAATAGGGACTAGGTTTACCACTCTGTCTCATGAATCAGGAGAACATACTGTGCATACACTGTGACCAGATGGACCTCAGCACACTGGTTCACAGCATGGCAGGTTCTCAAGCTGTCCTGGAGCAGTTACTGACAACAAATCAGTCCATGCCTTGCCTGTCTGCCTCTGAGCAAGATATAAGGATGTCAAAACATGTCCATGGAGATGGGACCAAAAGACTCATGCTTTGTGCTGGGGTTGGATCAGAAGAGAAAGGCCATATCAGCTCCCACTAGATGGTAGTGAGGCGGGAACTCTGTTTTACACACTAATATATCTCAGCACCTAGCACAGTGCCTTAAGAAGATTCTCGATGGCTTACAGATGCTCAGAGATGTTAGAGTTAGGATGCACATTCCTGCATTGATGTGTCCCCAGTACATAGCATATGCCTTGAACTATAGAAATGAACAAAAGGGCCATGCATGAATAAATGAGGAAATGTGTAGAAGGGAGAAGCAGAATGTAGGCAGATGGGAATAACCCCACACAGACTAAGCCAGGGGACATCAGAGGTGGGAGAGCACCCCTGGGGTTGCATGAGATCAGAGGCCTGATTTGGGTGGGACAGGGAAAAGGCTTGTGCCTGTAATGCTGGCCAATAATGGCTTCTAGCAGTCTGGGCTTTGAGGGGCTGGGTACCCAAAATGAAGGTGCTGAGCTCAGCCTTACTCTTACAGCCCCTCAGCAGGTGACTGTCCCCAGCATGTGCATGTGGCACACGATACATGCATGTGCAGGCATAGTCACAGGTGAGGCAGGGAGCACAGGTGTTTTAACCTCCACCACCTCTGCTGCATGCCACTTGCTGTCACATAATGGGGCACTCTCTCATCATCACTCATCACCCATGGCAGCGTGGGCCCTGGAAAGGAACATTTAGCCTGTGACGGGAATAGGCTTGGACACTTTCATGGCTGTGCTTATGATGCTAATGTGGAGGTGCTTCAGAATCATGAGATGCATCATGGAAATGAGGCCAAAATGAGCCTAGGACAAATGTCCCTAGTCTGGAAGCACTGCCCAGCACGTGCCTGCCAATTCCTTGGCAACCGTGCACACTAAAACACTTGACCAGTCGCTCCAGCTTTATTGGCCGTGTTGAATTTTATAGACTGATGTTCCATTCTCTGGTTTCCAATATCCCCCAAATTGCATCTTTCTGAAGGTTTTTATTTCTGCATCGGAGCACGCGCTGCCTCCCTCGCCATTGGTTATTCAAATAGCATTTCTCATTTCACACGAGGGAAAGAACAACCACCACAAAACCTGAGCGTGAGGGATGATGGGGGCAAGCTAGGGAGCATCGGGGTGCGGGGTAGCCTCAAGCAGATAAGAGCTCAACTCTGCTTCATGCCAATTGAATTTACCCACTGAATCCTTCTGATGCAACGAGTGTTCCGTAGATTCTGTGAATCCTCATCCACTCGGTGGTGCAGAACAGCCTCCTTGAGATCCCTCTTCAGTTTAGAGCAGAACCTGCACACTCCAAAAAACAAAACAAAACAAAAAACACAAAAACTTAGGGTTGCATCAAGCTTCCCAGCTGCATGGCCTTGTGAACTTCCCTGGACCTTTTCCTCAGCTGTACAATGGGGGGGTAGTGGCTACCCCTACCTGATCCAGCTGTGGAAGTAAAGGACATGCTGCACAAAGACCATACAGCACAGTGACTGACACATCACAAGTGTTTGGTATTAATGATATGTGTGTCATCGTTGTTTATTCTAATCTAAACTGGCCACTGGCCTAGAGCAGCAAGATATACAGACTGTGAAAGAAGCACAGAGGCAGGAACAGGGTGCTGCTGGGAAGTTCTGGGGGGCATTTCTGGGCCCAGATAGCTTAAGGGTAAATAAGGAGCAGGCAAAGAAGGTACTGATTGTCAGCCCTGGATGCTGTCCTGGAGATGCCTACCTCAAGCCAGGACTTTTTCTGCACACCTGGCCCCTGGGGTCTGCACTCCAGGGAGAAGCCTCCAGTGCTCATGCTTAGGGTCAGCTCCAGTCCTGATAGGCCAGGAGGCCAGGCTGCTTCTCCTCCTGTCACATTACTCTAGGGTGTGCCCAGCAGACAGGAAAGACCTGAGCACCCACTAACAGGAGCTGCCAATGGAAGCCCCTTAAGGTGGGGGCTTTGGGGTGAGCACGTCCCCACCTTCACCAGAGCCACAGCGCCAACTGGGAGCAAGAGAAAACAAAGGACAGAGGCTCTGTTGAGAGTGGGGAGTGAGGGTCTTGGAAGAGAGGAGGATGTAAAGGACAACTTCCTATTATCCCTATATCATAATGGCATGGATGACAATTTCTCATTTGTCCCAAATTTTCAGGAAGTTATTAATATAGGAAACTTAAAAACATATTTTTTTCTCCAAGCAAACGAAAAGTCTAGAATCATTCATCTTCTATTCTCTATTCCTACCAGACTTCACAAAATAGAATTTATAACTTCATTCTATGGAAGCCAAAATGAGAACAATCTGTATGGGGCTGGAATGTATAGTATAAGCCAGGAAGAGAGGGTAGGTTATGCTGGACTGAGCCTCTTTGGTTTGGAGCTCACCCTCTGTGGCCAGGGTCCCTGAGCCCCTGTGGGGAAGGTATCTGCTGAGGACTGTTTGGGGACATGTGGCCCTTGCCATTCTGCATGAGAGAAGAGGTAGCATTCTAAACCCAATTTGTAAGACAACTTCTAGTATCCCATTCCAGTTGCTATGGCAATGAGATTCCTTGTAAATGTGGGATGAAATATGCTATCATTTAGGGATCATTAGCATGTGTGAAAATCAGACTGAACCCCAAAGCACAGCTCCAACTAGCATTTGCATCTTTGCACCCTCCTGAGTCATAAACAGGGTGCCTCTTACTGAAGGTCAAGGACAAGGAGGGAGATGTGAGAAAGATGTATTTCTCTTTTCTTGTGGCAAAACGAAGAGTTGCACATTTTCTCAGCAACCAAATACTACCAAGAGAATACCAAGATATCAGGTGGGATCCACTGTTGAACTTTATACAGGTTGTGTTCTAAAAGTTACCTTGTTATCAATGTCACATTCCTATTTGTGGGCTAGATGACAGTTTTTAAATTATTTTTCTGACTTGGCTTTATGTCCTCCACTGCTCAAGAAGAGCTTGCCCTTCGGCAGACACTCACCAACCAGGGTTGTTTTAATAACAGATGTTGCAAAATCATGGTCGTCAGTTTTCCAATCAAACCATGAACTTATGGCAGAAGGGGAGCTCTTAGAGGTTCACTTTTAAGTGGATCCTTGGACTTCTTCAGCCAGCATGGTGTTTGCCGGTATCTTTTGGTGCTTCTCGGGTGAATTCTCAAACTAAGAAGCCAGAGGAAATCATTCCCTTTTGTGTGAGAGAAAAAAATTTAAACATATTACAGTCTCTCTAATCCTTTTTTTTCTTGAGTGTTACTAAGCAGGCATAAGAACTCAACATTTTGCTGCAAGTTAATAGACTGATATGGCTGGTGAGAGGAGGGACCACCTTTTTTCTTTTTTTATGGTTATTTTGTTGCTATTCTGTTCTTACTTTGAATCTTGATGCCTTAAAAAATTAGGCTCCCCACCTGAGGGATGCACGGTTGTTCTTCCACAGGTCTTTTCTGCCCTGCCAGGGAAAGATATTCACATCCCTGGCTGAGCCAGCTCAGTCCAGCCCTGGGCAAGAGACCCACTCCTTGGGATGCATGACATCCCACAGCAGGCCGTGAAGCTCTCAAGAATGATGGGATTGCTTTAGCTTTGCCAGAGCGGTCCCTACAGCAAAGAAGAGCCGGGTTCTAAGGGAGGGCTGGCTGATAGGGCAAAGAGCCAGACCACACCATACTGCTTAGACAAGACTTGCCATGTGTCACTTACCTCATCTGTAAAGTGGGAGTAATAATAACACCTACCTCACAGTTTCATGAATGTGCAATGGGCTGTGCCTGCCTGTAATGAGCATTCCTCTCTAACTGGTAGCAACAGCCTCCAGATGCTGGATGTTGATGTCATTGCAAACCTGGGAAACACTGGGGCAGATGCAAGAGGCTGTAAACTCCTATTTGCTTATGTGACAGTGTGAGATATGGACGAAAAGGCTGATGGGTCCTCCTGTGAGTGAGGAAAGAGGAGAACTTTGGTCTTCCATATTTATAAGTGAATGACTAGATTTTGACCTCCAATTGGTCAAATGGAATCGACACTTTCCCCAACTGGCTTGCTCTTTGAAAAGATAAGTAATGAGTCACCTGAGCATCTAGGGGGTTAGTAGAGAAGCAAGAGGAGGATCAAGTGTCCCTCATTCCCAGCATGAAAGAAGTTCCTGGAATGCACAAAAATCTCAGAAAATGTCAGTGCAGCCTGAGGAAGGGCTCCACCTGCCTGAGGATAGAAGGGGAATGTTTAGAGAAGGTGCCAGAAGAAAGATTCAAGAAGGATCTTGAAGTTGGATGCAGCGGTGTACACTGTAATCTCAGCGACTCGGGAGGCTAAGTCAAGAGGATTGTGAGTTCAAAGCCAGCCTCATCAACTTAGCAAGGCCCTAAGCAACTCAGTGAGACCCTGTTTCGAAATAAAATATTTTTAAAAGGCTGGTAATGTGGCTCAGTGGTTAAGTGCCCTTGGGTTCAATCCCTGGTACGAAAAAAGAAAGAAGGATAAGGGAGGGTTTGCTAGGTTGGAAGGATGGGGAATGGCCTTGTGTACCAAACAAGGTAATTTGAACTCAAGCTAGTTGGGGGTCAAATAAGCTAATCCAATTTCCTCATTTCCAAGATGGAGACTAGGCCCAGAGTGGACTGATACCTGTCCCAAGTCATTCACAACCAGCCCCCATCCCAACCTTCCTTGGAGCTCCCAAGCCCGGAGCCTGGAATCTGCCACTGCCACCAGTCCTTAAAAACACCCACAACTTTGGGGCTCTTTTTATTTATGTCCCAGAAAGGCATATTCCCAACAGATGCAATGGCTCCATCTTTCCTGTGTTCCCTAGAAAACTTCCTGGTGTGAAGGAGAGCAACATAGCCATACTCCATAGGAAAGACCTCATACCCCTGCATAAAAAGCAGGGGCTTCTTCAAGGAAGACTGGCTCAATCATCCCAACTCACAGGGCCTCTGACTTCAGAAAACCAGGCCATGTCTCCCCTCTAAGGAAAGAATAGGGAACACAGGACACCCAGAAGCTGCTAGGAGACCCTGGGATAGAAAGCAGGCAGAGACTCCAGGATGCACCTTTCATCAGCCCAGCCTGACTCTTGGAGCTGGAACTGCCTTCTGTTTTTTTCTCCGGAATCCCTTTCCAGTTCTTCTAGTTGTCCTTCTGCTCCTGGCTCTACCCACATTCATGCTCAGAGGCTACTGTTGCTCCTCCAGTCCCAGCAAAGAGATCTCACTATACCCAGCATCCTTCCTTGTCTTTGCTTTGAGCTCCACAGGGAAGTGTTTGAGTCATTTTCCACCAAACTTCGCAGCTTCGGATAGTTGCTGAATGGCCATTGGCCATGCTAAGGCTGTGCCAAGACATAAGGATACCTGAATGACCAGGATGCCAGACCTGACCTTGTATAATTGAGAGTCAAAGAAACGTCATGCCTTAATCCCTAGCATCCCCACTCTGGGTCATGATTTGGCAACTGCTTCAGCTGGAGACACCCCCTAAGACCTCAAGGACCAATGGAAATCCTTATGGACAATCATGTTTTGGATACCCACCTCCCTACTTCATGGATTCTACCCACTGGTGCAAACTATTCAGGGTTGACTCAGCTGAAAATTCAATCACAACCAGCCCCCATCCCAGCCTTCCTTGGAGCTCAATCATCCCATTTGTAGTATCTGCTTCCAGGATCAAGAAATATGACTTAAAACAAATGTGTGTTCTTTGAATATTTCCTCTAGGTTTTATGCAAGAAAACGTCTTAGTGTGAGCACCCTGAAAATGTGCAAGAATGTTATCAGCCCAGCACGTGTGGTGCGCTTCACAGAGCCTCTGCATTCTGAATGAATTAATTACATTTCAGTAATTAAAAATTGCTAATAAGTTATTGAGCTGAGAAAGGCTCACACTGCATCAATTTCACTTACAGAAGCAAGCTACAACCTCAGAGCCTCCCCCACCTCCAGCTGTTTCTTGTTTTCTGACACACCTTCCTTCTGGTGTCCAACCCCTCCTTCTCTGTGAGCTCCACAGTGCCTTGGCCACGGACAAGCTCAGTCTCTCTCCAAAAGCCAAAAGGAGCCAGCTTTTGCCCCAGCATCTCTCCAAGTACCATGTAATCTCACCCTTTTCCCTTCCTTCCACTGCCCACTGAGTTCATTAGGATCACCTGACCCTTTTAAATGCCAAGTCCAAATGCCACTTCCTAGGTCTGGTCTTAGTGTATCCCTCCTGCGGTGACATCTCTCATCCTTCCTGCAGCCCTGCTCTGCTGGCCTCCAGGCCCAGGTCCCCACCCTTTGCCTCTGCACAGACTGTCATTCCCCAGCAGCACCTTACCTGTGGGCTCTCCTTACCCATGAGCCCTCCTCGGTTCTCTTTCCATCCCATCTTCTCACTGCCCCAGCCATGCCTGTGCCTCAAAGACCCAAACTGTTTCCTGTGCAAAGACCCAACTGTACCTTATCCTCTCCTCCACATTCCTGTCTACCATCTTCTTCCATCACAGTTCTTCAAACCCACTTCCCAAATGGTTTCTAGAGTGAGATTTCCAAGGTACAACCTGGACCCAATATGGTGCTCTCCTGCTTGATCCCTGCCACCCATTCACTCAGCCATCCTGCATCTACGGCAAGTCAGGGACTATTCTGGGCCCTAGGATACAATGGGGAACAGACAAGAGTCCTGCCCTTGTGGCAGGTACAGTCTTATGGGATAGATAGGCATCAAACCAAAAATAAAGTATGTCCACTGGTGACAAGTATCCTGTGGAAGAAACAGGAGGAAAGGCAATTAGTAAGAGCCCCTAATGTGACATGTGACATCTGAGCTAAGACCTGAATGAAGTCAGGAAGTTAGGCAGTGAGGTATTTGAACATCTAGGGGAATCATCCTGGGCAGAAAGAATAGCAGGTGCAAAGACCTTTAGGTAGCATCTTGCCTAGAGGGTTTGGGGATCCATGAGGAGGTCAGAGTCTCTGGACCAGAGTAAGGGGAGAGAAACTGAGAAGTCAGAGGGGGTGATGGGTCAGATCATCCATCTGAGGACTTGTTGGCTATTGGAAACACAAGTTCCTTGCCAAAATCATCCTTCTAGTTACTTCCCCATGCCCACCAAGGGATGCCCTTGAGGGACCTCCCTCCTCATCTCCACCTTCAGTCATGTCATGGCCTGGAAGAAATGATCTACCCAGGAGCCTGGCCAAGTGTCTCATTCTTTATCTGCGATAAACCTTCAGGGTTCAGGAACTTCCCATGTGAGCCCCAAGCTAAGAGAAGGTCATAAAAACTTCTACCAAGAGCAAGAGCTTCCTTCTGCTGAAACTTCTAGTTAGCTTGCCTTAGTTCCCTTCCACACTGTCCTGACAAGTGGGGACATTTGCTTCATCTTTCTACCCACTGCATACTGGAGATGTTCCACTTTTTAGATCAATGCACAAATTAGTGATTAGGTGTTGAATAGGACATATGCTGCCTCCTTTAAGTTCCCCCAGTGACCAAATGGGAGGCCCTGGATAGAAACCCTCTGGTTAATACAAATCAGAGGGGACCAGCAAAGTAGCAGACAGAGTCATGAGGAGGACCCTGCCTAAAGGCATGGGAGAAACTCTCTCCATGCTGGGAGAGTCATCAAGGGTGTCAAGGGAACACTAGGAAGGAAGGGGACATGGGGAACAGGCAAGGGAGAGAAGTGAAGACACCAGCCCCATAAATGTCCATTCAGGAGGCCACTTTGGGGAAAGCCCTGCATGGAAAGATAGGTGCCTTGGCTCAGGTATCTTGGCCCATTGCAGCAGAGCTCATGCCCAACACTTGGGAGGTTTTGGATGATCACTCAGAGTCAAATGTTTAATTACTAAGTGAGAAGAAGTTGATTTGGGACTTCCTTAAGGTTCTCCCCTAATGCGTCTTCAATTGTGATCAAGGCCCCCGTGTGGCAGCGGCTAAATGACAGGGCATATTGAATCTCTGTGCTCAAGCAGTTTATCTAATTATCTGTGTGACAAACTCTGCAGCTGTCAGCCCAGCCACAGCCCAAACATGTTGACTCTGTGTGCCTGTCGCAGAGCATTTTCTGCTTATTCACAGGCTCCAGGAAAGGACTTCTTTGCTCCTCTTTAAGTGTGGATCCCTTTCAGGCCTTCTGCTGCCTAAGTGACTTGAAGAGCTGCAGGGGTCAGTGGCAGAGACAGTGGGGACAGGATTTGGGCAGAGGCCTGGTGTTTGTGCTGCTCCTAGTCCTCACCTCTCTGCCCTTTCTCCTAGTTCTCATGGCTGACATTGCAGTCCAGCCTCTGCCCACTCTTCTGGACAGGAAAGTAATGGCCCACTTGGCACCATCTTTGTTTCTCCAAAGAGGGAGGGACACTTAACCACTATATCAAATAACTGAAATAAATCAGAGGTGTTGGAGGGCAGACCCACACAGTGACCCAAGGACATAGGGATAGGTTCCATCAACAAAGTGTCTTTGTGGATACAGTCCCCAACAGAGCAGGCTCACTGGACACTTTAATAGCAAGGCCACACCAAATGACCAAATGCCAGGTGTGTGTTGTTAAGTCTTCATCCAGGAGAGCTGAGGGGACCCAGCCCTCTGCAGCACCCTGCGTCCCCAGATCTACCTGTGGTTCATTATCATGGGTGAACTTGTGCCCAGTGAGCACCAGATGCTACAGGAGAGCCATGTCCATGGCATGGAGTGTTCTCAAGACTAAAAGGGAAGGCAGAACTTCCAGCAACTGCTGGTCTTGGGCATCTTCTCCTTGCTACCCTCTGCTTTTTCATGCTTACTTCTACTTTCCTGCATCCCAATCACTCAGGTAATCTGAGTGGAAACTGCTTTCAAAAACCTGCTCTAGATGAAAAGGGCAAAATCACTTTGTTTGCATGGAATTAAAATAGCCAGATGTAATGAACTCTGTCCACTTATTATGAGCAGAGCCATCTGAGATACACAGTTCTCTTGGTCACTAGAAAGAAAGGCTCATCCAGGGACCTGGAAGCCATCTCCATCTTCTTGTCTTCCTTAGGGAATTGTTTCCTCTTCCACTGTTTGTCTTCAATCCATTCTCACCCCTTTGATTGGCTAAGGTGGACCTCCAGGGCCTGGTCCCCCAGTGCTCCAAGTGCTTCTGTAGACTTTTCCCTCCCTCCCTCACGTGTATCTGGCTGAGTTCTCTGACACTTCCATCTATCTTCCTCCTCCCTCCAGTTTTTGTCTGTCTGTCTGCTTCTCAGATGCTGTGTGGCTCATCCAGTAATCCATATTTCCATCATAATATACTAAAAAGGGATTTGCAGAAATCTGCATTTGTAGCTAGCCAAAGGGAGCTACAGATGCATGTCTGTGTGGGCCCTCACAACTTGTTATCTAGGTAACCTTAAGTGAGAAGCATCAGAGGGTGGAGTGGGTCCAGGGGCAGAATCTTTCCCAATAGGTGGGTGATGGACAGGAAAGAAAAAATGAGGCAGAGGTCTGTTGCAAGACTACAAAAATAGAAATACCCTGACCAAGGAAGATATTTCAAAAGGGGACATGGGATGGAGGCACAGTAAGAGTCAGTTACATGCCATTGTATTTATGTAGACAGTGAGCTTCTTAGCTCCCCTTTCCACACATGAACAGAAGACTCTCAACTGTTCAGCCTCAAGTGCTGGTTACAGGAAAGTTAGTACAGCAGTGACCATGGATCTAGCTCTCATTCCACGGTCCAGGAAATCTCACCAGAGCTGCAGTGAGAGCAGAGGTAAAGCCCTAGCAGATCTGTTCAAACAAAAGTTAAAGACAAGTTTACTCCTGCAGCAGATAAAGAGGAAAGCACTCTTTCAAAACAGCAAACCAGTGTTCTTAGGAGAAAAATTATTTCAAACAACAGAAGCACATTTTAGACAGCAGACAATAGACTAAGTTCTACTGTCAATTCAAGAAAACATGGACTCTGAAATGAGATGAAAAATAGGAATATAAGTCAATGAAATAAGTTAATGAAATAATGAATAAGTTAATGAAAGTCAAAAAGAAAACCAAAGCTGGAGGAGGCAAGTGAAGAATATAAGGAACCTAAAATACAATAGTAGATGTTCCATCTAAATGTCATGTGGTAACGGGCAAGATTAACCATGCAGAAGTCATACAGTTGTTCTCTAGTATGGAGAATAAACTTGAATACCTCTCCCAAAATACATAGAAAATCAGAAAAAAGAAAATCGTGGGAACTAGTGTGAGAGATGATGTATACATATAGAACAAAAATGAAAGATTTAACATATTGGTGATTAGTCATCTCAAAGAGCCCAGAGCAAATCAAATGAATACAATAATCAAAGAGATATTTGAAAAGTAATCAGGTATCACATTGGGGGCTCTTGGGTGGTCCTAGCTGATCAGCTTCCCCAGGAATGATTTTTCCCCTTTGGTCTGATTAAGGTGAGTGTTGGACAACATCTGATATGAAGGGAAAACGTTCTGTCCTTAGACTTTTCTGCAACATGAAAAATCAACAAGGCCAAGAAGAGCATCTGCAGGATTTCAAGGTGATGGGATTGTAATACAAAAGTTCTGTACTCATTGATTCATGTGTGGAAACAGCAGGAAGTGTGCTCGGATGGGCAAGAGCTCTGATAATACACCACCCACATATTCTTGGCTGAGAAAAAAGAATGAAAAGACAAACCTCCAACAATCTATAGACAAATCAATTTGACAAAAAGGCAGTTGTGGTACTTAAGGCCCAAAGGGAACACAGTGGCTCCTGAAATGAGAAGCTGTCTAAATAACAACTATATTTGTTTCAAATACAGTTAACAAAAATTGCAAAGGTTAAATAAAGGAATTAAATGCACTAATTGCTTTCCCTCACTTATGAGAATTATAATAGATTGTGCATAAGTTTTGACTAAGTGTGTTAAAAGGCATGTATGAACCCAACTAGGCAATTTTCCATTAACCCCATCCCATAGCCTAGAATGAACCTGAGGCTGGCACCAAATGAGCATCCCCAGTTGTTCCCACCTGTTTTGGCTCATGTCCAGTAACCATGAGTAGGATCAGCCATTGATTGAGCTGGTCTTTCCTAAAATCACACTGTCCCATGCCTTCATCACAGTGGCTAGTTGTGCTCCCCAGTACTAACTGGGATACCGAGGCTGAGAGTGAAGGAGAAGAAAACTCCAGTCCATTGCAGTGGGTCTTCCTTATGCAAAGATGCCTTGGCTAATGGGCACATGTCAGTATGCCAGAGAGGGACACGGGGCAAGGGGGAAGGTCTGCACTATGGATTTGAATGATCCATTTGGAACTATGAATATATGATTAAACATTAAGAGAAATATGCATGAGAGCCCTGTTGCAAAAATAAAAAATAAAAATAAGTCAAAGAAGGTAGAATAACTGCCTCTGGAGAGATGGAGGTGGAGGTTAAACTTCCCACAATAGCAAGAGTCCACAGTGAGACAAAGCCATGTGTAGTAGAAAACAGTGGCCATTGGATTGGGTGGACATGATAGAGGCCACCATTCACTGTGCCTTTGCCAGGTTCCTGGTCCACTGCCACGTACTTTATGGGCCTGGCATCATGCAGGCCTCCTCCTCAGATGGCACTTTACTGCAGGGCAGAGAAAAGCCAAATTACCCAGTTACTGAGCTGGTAAATGAGAGTGTCACAATGGGACCTGTCTGTTCACTTTCCCTATATGCCTCAGTCACTCCAACAGCTAAGAGGGACTTTCCTGGGGGGAGCAGACTTGACCTGAACCTGGAAGAATGCATGGGATGTGAGTAGCCAGAGCGGCAGCAGATGGAAACACCTAGTGCAGCTTTGCTAAGGGTTACAGATGCCTTCCTTCCTCCTAAACCAGACCTGGCTCTTATGACTCGTCAGATTACATGTACCTAAAAACAGCCAGTCCCCAAAAGGGAAATAGGTGGAAGTTAGAATTTCTGTGACATGGAGCATTGCTGTAAGCATTTTAATAAAAACAAATCTCTTTCACACATATTCCATCTTTGAACCCCAGTGGTCATCTCTTTCCATGTGACGATGTGACATAACCACCACAGTGAGCACACTGCAAGGAAACAAGTCCCTGCTGATACCAAGTGAGACAGAGTGACAGCTTTACCTGCGCATGGAAGTGAACCCTGTATTTCTTGGTTCCTCCTGTTTCTCCCCTCCTGCCTTGTTCCTGTTCACCAGCATCCCCGCCCCAACTCCTGCCAAATTGCAATGGTAGGAAGCTCTTGTTTCCATGCCAGGCTCATCTCAATAGACACACCCCCAGCAATGTTAAAGCAACAAACTTCCCATTTTAAAAAGTTATGTGGCTCTCAGAGCAAATAATTGTGTCCATCAGGAAGACCTCCTGAAGACAGGGATCTGTAGAAAAGAAGGCCAAGTCCATAGCTGGAAAATGTGGATTCTCTCCTGTGCAAAACATGAGCAGAAAACCACCTGCTAATTTAGAGAAACAGTTCACAGGAACATGCCTGTCTAGAAGGCTGGGAAGAAATAGCTGGAACAGAAGGCTCTACCAGGTTTCTTTTGAGTATAGCTCCGCAGAGATTGAGCTGGTTCTGATCACAATCATCCAAATAGAGAGAAAATTATTGTGATTATACCCCTTTCACCTTTTTAAAGAGACCAGCGATTAGATGGGACTGACAGGCAGGGTAACAACTGACGGCTATTGTAAGCCAGGTCCACGGCCTTCTTTATCTCATTTCAGCCTGCAGGATAAGGGCTACTATTATGCCTAGCTGGCAGACCAGGAAAAGTGAGGACATGCTGGTCATATCCCATCCTGCTAACTCAGAAAACACCCAGTGCTTGGACATCAAAATCTGTGTGTCATTCTCCCATGCTGTGTCCCAGTCCCTTGGCTATAGATGGAGCATTGGCTCTTGGGTCAGTGCACCTGCCTCCCCTGAATTGCAATTCCCACCCACCTCCAGCACCCAGGAGCTCCACTAGAAAATAAAGGGGGGTTTTGACCCCAAAAGTCCTCACCCCTCCTTGCCTCCAGGCCTTAAAGATATTTTTTGCCAATGGCTGTTTTCCCAGTGAAGTTCTCTTTTCTTCCAAAGACACTTAATAGTTTAAACAATTACTGAAATTATAATTAAAGATGCAAACAATGCAATATACAAACCTAAGGGGAGAGAAACCAAAGGCATCAGATTCCTCAGAACACAAGGAAGGTGGACAAGGAGAGCAAGGATGCAGAGTGCAGAGTGCCCATTAGTTCCTAATGTGACTCCATTCCAGGGATGCCTTGGTCTGAGAATCACAGACCTCAGGCCAGGCTGGCAGACTGCCAAGTTCAGAGACACAGAAATCAGAGCATTGAATCTGCTGCTTTGGTGACTAGAGCTGGAAAATCAGGGAGCTGTCGTCACTCCTGGAAATCAGTAATGAGGCCTGCGACCTCTTAATAAGGCAGCAGCCAATTAACAGAGCAAATGTTTGAGGTGTCCCTGCTGAGTGATGGGACGTCTCTTCTTCTCCCAGAGCCCCTTGGGGCTGTCATTCCCAAGCAGGAACATGACTTAAGTTAATTGGAGAAAAACTCCTTCTGGCGAAGTGGGCATTGGCTTGTCATTTAATGGGACCAAGGTTTGGTTTTGATAAGAATCTTTGCCTAACCCAACATAGGACATGTCCTTCAGAAAGGCCCTCCACTCCTTCCCACCCCACCCCACCACAACCACTGTGGCTGGAAGTTTCTGGCCCTGAGAATCTCAGAGCCAAATGGCCAAGATGGGCATCTGAGAGCCAGGAGAATTTTAGTAGGAGAAGGCTGAGCAAACATCCTCCATACAGGGGCCACTCTTCCCACTCAGCATGTGGGGTCTGGGCAGCACCTGCTATGAACTGGGCAGGGTCTGAGCTCTATGATTTGATCAGGAAAAAGTACAAGATGTGGGTCACAGGAGAGGTCATAGCAAGAAAGCTCAGGATCAGCTGGGCTTGGACAGCTGGAGAGGAGTGGACCATGCCATGTCCAAATGGGCCAAGGAATAATCTGTCATGCCCATGTGGACCTGCAGGGACTGTTCAGCTGAGGCAGGAGTCCAGGTTCAGAGTGAGGAAAGCCCATAGAATATCCACCAGGCAGTCAGTCTCTCCCCTTCCCCAGCCCCCTCTCCAGCAGGCCCCTTCTCCTCCTCCCCCTCCTATTTTTTTTCTTCTCAACTCCCCCATCCCACTTTCCTTCCCACCCTCCCAATGAAGTCTGACTTGTGTGTGCCCACACATATCTAAAACAAGTGACTGAAAAATAACATGTTTTCAGTTAACTGGGAGTATTTACTATGTAGCTCCAGCTACTAGCTTTAACTTTTAATGATTTAACCAGCATCACTAGCAGAGTTTAGACAGGCTCTGAAATAGTTCAGATAGCCCATCCTGCCCGGGTATCAGAGCTCAGCGTGAACCAGGGAGATAGAGGCATAGCATCCGATTCATGATCAATTATATGTTTTCAACTCAAGTTTGTCTTTTGTTGGAGGAATCCCTCTCTCCAGTTATTCCAATGGTCATAATATGAATTATAAGTAAATGACTAATCCAAAAAGCAAATGTGTTGTTTCTCAGAGTTCTTGCCTCCACTTTCCAGTAGGAGGAGAAGAAGGGGATGCCGGGAACTAAAGGATGTTGTAGGTAGGCGGAAATTATTAGCCCCATTGTAAGGAAGAAGGCCAGGCTTTGGAGGAGGAGGTGTGTTAGGTGTTAGGAAGTGTGTTATGCCCTAGTAACATGTAGCTGCAAAACATCTGTCACTAGCCTGGGCAGCTTAGTGAGATCCTGTCTCAAAATAAATCTTTTTAAAAAAGGATGGGGATGAGGCTCAGTGTTAGAGCACTTGCCGAGCACAGGCAAGGTCCTGGGTTCCATCCCCAGCACCATCACCAATAACAAAAAGCTTATTTCTCACTCACACTACACATCCAGCGTGGGTCAGCAGGGCTCAGCTCGCCACGGTCACACAGACCCACTTTGACATGGCTTTCATGGTCATCACTGGTCGGGGAAGAGGAGATGGTGAGTGAGTAAAACCAGGCTTGCTGAGCCTGGAGTCCATGTGGGTTCACTTACATGCCCATTGCCTGGAAGAGCAAGTTGCACGTCCAAGGCTAAATTCAGGGTTTGTGGGTGACTGTTGAGGCCAGAGAGGGCAGTGGCCCTGCTTCCTCATGTTCTTCCCCAGTCCAGCGTGAGCAGCCTGGAGCAGAACTGATGCTTTTAGCTCTGAGGGAGGTGGATATATCCATCTGCACGTGATGTGCCCAGGGGAAGCTGGGTCGGGAGATGGTGAGAGTACAGGTCCATGAGGTCAAGGAATGGGGTTTGCAGCCTGAGATCTTCTGCTTCCCAGAAAGTTCCTCATTGTTAACTTTCTGAGCATCGTTTTCCTGATCCATAAAATGGAGCTGCTCACAGCACTTGCCTACCAGCAAGTGTCAGGCACTGCTGTTGTATTGGTTGCCTCATGTCCCTAAGCCCCAATTTGTTTCTTACTTAGCTTCTGAGTTCCGAAGTAGACAAGATGTCTGAGATTAATCTGCCCAGACTCACTAGCAGGCTGGGTTGGCTTCCATCTCAACAGCTGAAATGTACCAGGTGAAAGAGAATCCAGAGTTGTGGCCACAGGTGGTGATCTCACCTGAAAAGGAACAAAGTGTCCTGGGTCACTGCCGTCATATTCGTCTGCACACACAGGCCTGGGCTATGCTGACTTCTGGACTTAGTCACACCTTAGTTAAGGTCATGTGCAAGTCATGTGTGAATGGATATATCCACCTCCACCAGAGCTCATTCCCAGATAGGATACATTAGGAATGCAGTAAGCCACAGTCTCTCCTCATCATGTCTGGGCCCCTCTCTATGGGTAAGGAAATCTCTAGAGAGACTGTAAACTTAGAAAACAGAACATTAAAGCTAATGGGTTTAAGGCTCAAACTCATTCTCTTTGTGGACTTCCAGAATAAAACAATCTCCTTACAGATAGCTTAGGTGCCTCCTGGTTATTATATTCATTTTGAACTTTGTGCCCACCAGGTATCCCAAATCCCTAGACAAGAATGATAAAGTCACACAAACAAGGTGAACTTGTAAGTTTTCTATCAGGCCAGCTTAACATTTTTAGCCCAACAAAAGCAATTACATCAATCATACATAAATTTCTAATGACCAAACTTCCTAGCCTTGAAGCCTCAGGTGTTTAGAGCCTTCACAAAATTAGTATTTCATGGACAAGACTAAAAGTTCCCCATTGTTGTTCAGGGTTTGTGCACTGAACCCAGGTCTGGCCCTGGTCAAATAAGCTCATGCATCAGAGAGGTCTGTTTTCCTCTGACCATGGGCACTGCAGCAGTGAGTTAGGATATCAGAGCTCATGCCATCCCCTCCCTGATCTGCAGGGGAAGGTCCACTGATGCATCCTGGGCCTGACCAGGTCCTGGCCCAGAGCAAATATGCAATGAACTCTTGCTTAGGGTGGGAAGAATGGCAGGGAAGGGCACAGCTGGTAGAAGCCAGCTGACTTTTCCCTAGGTCAGTAGAGCACCAACAGCTAATGATTGCAAAGCCAAGAAAGGACTGAGGAAACCTGGAACAACAGGGTCGTGCCCAGTTGTTCACAGGCCAGCATCACCTATGTGAATCCAGGTCTCCCTTGCCTGGGTATCACAGAAAAGCCCCAAGTCCACACCCATTTTCACTGCCACAGGTTCACCTCTCCCTCAAGGGTCCTGGCTCAGAGTCTTGGTGACCCCTGCACACAGCTGTATCCACATGCTGCTCACCTACTAGAACATTCACAGCATTAGAAGGGAAGCCACTTGTTGGGAACGAAATCTTTTTCCTCACATTTTATTATGAAATATGGCATCTAGACAGTGGGGTACAAGTGCATCTGTACAGTTAAAAGCATGACCATTAAGACAAGGACTGTGGGGCTGGGGTTGTGGCTTAGCAGTACAGCGCTCGCCTAGCATGGATGAGGCACTGGATTCTATCCTCAGCACCACATAAAAATTAAAAAAAATAAAATAAAAAGTATTGTGTCTGCCTACAACTAAAAAATATTTAAGAAAAAGAGACAAGGACTGTGTTTTGGGGATCCGGCTAGGCTTTAGAAACCCTCCCCCTCTCAGGCATTCCTCCCCCTCTCCACCTTGGAGGTGACTGCTGTCCTTTCTGACTTCAATGATCATCATTTTCTGGCTTTCCTTTATCGTTGTCTGTATTTCTATTTATAAACATGTGTCTCAACGTGACTGACTTTTTCTTGATTTTGAACTTCATATAAATGGAGCTGTGCCATGCATGTTCTTTTTTTGATTTGCTTCCTTCACTGAGCATCATATTTATAAGATCATCTGTAAGGAGGATAATCATAGCCTGTTCATTTTGGTGGTTGAATATCCCCTCATATAAATACACCACAATTTATCCATTCTATTGCTGAGGGCCAGCATTGGGATTTGTTCCCATCTGGGGCTCTTCCAAGCGATTCCACCAGTATCATTCATGTGTATATCTTCCAGTGCACTTGGGCAAGTGTTTCTCTGGCGTGTGTCCCTCAGCAGTATACCACAGTCACCTCACTAGATATTGCCATACTCTTTTCTAAAGTTATTGACCAATTTACTCTGCAAACAACAAGTGTATGAGACTTCCCATTCTTCCCATTCTTACTAATGCTGTGACTTTTAAAACATGTTTAATCTTGGCTAATCTGTTAGGTATGAAATGGTATCTCATTGTAGTTTTAATTGACACACTTCCTGATCACAAATGCAGCTAAGCATCATAGTTTATTTGCATATTAACCAGCATGCCTGCCCAGGCACATATTTTTCTACCATTGTTTGTCTTTTTTGGTATTGATTTATGGAGGCCTTCATGTCTTCTGAATATTTAGTCTTTATTGATTATATTTATTAAAGATAGATTCTTCTACAAGTGTCTTGATTGTTAGCTGTATCTTGCTTTCTTTTTAAGGATGCAAGTTCTTAGTGTTGATGTAGTTGAATGTATCAGTCTGTTCCCTCGTGGTTGGTGGATTTCGTGCCTTTTAAAATAACTCCTCCCCTGCTCCCAAGGCCCTACATTATTCTACATCATCTCTACTTTTATGGTTCTGCCTTTTTGACATAAAAGCTTTATGAACATAATTCACATACCATCTAATTATCCAATTTAAAGTGTACAACTCAATGGTTTTTAATGTAATCACAGAGTCAGGAATCCATTACTGTAATCCATTTTAAAACATTTTGATCATCTCCAAAAAGAAACTATGTTCACTAGTAGTCACGCTCCATCCCTCCCTTCCCCCTACCACAAGCCTGTTCAAATCTTAATCCAAGCCTGTCCTTAGCAACCACTAAGCTACTTTTCTGTCTCTATAGACTTTCTTACTATAGACACTGCATAAAAATGGAATCAGATAACATGTGGTCTTCTGGGATGGGCTTTCTTCACTTAGCATGTTTCAAGGCTCATACATGTTGTAACATGTATTGGTCCTCATTCCTTTTTATTGCCAAATAAAATTCCTTTTAATGTACATATCAAATTTTATCCATTCATCTGTTGATGAACATTTGGGTTGCTTCCGCTTTATGACTATTATGCAAAATGCTGCTATAAACATTTGTGTACCAATTTTTGTGTGAGCATAATTATCATTTTTCCTGAGTATAAACCTAAGAGTAGAATTACTGGGTCATATGTTAACTGTACATTTAAGCTTTTGAGAAATTGTCAGACTGTTTTCAAAGTGCCTGTACCATTTTATATGCATCAGTAGGGTAGAAGAGGCTCAATTTCTCTGAATCCTTGCCAACACTTGTTATTATCTGTCTTTTTAGCTATAGGAACCTAGTAGGTGTCAAGTGATATCTCATGGTTTTCAGTTGCATTCCTCAGTGGATAGTGATATTTTCATGTGATTATTGGCCATTTGTATATCTTCCTTGGAGAAATGTCCTATTCTGATCCTTTCCCCTTTTTAAAATTAGGTTGTCTATTTATTCTTGAGTTTTAAGAGTTCTTTGTATTTTCTGGATACAAGTCCTTAACCAGACACAGGTTTTGCAGATGTTTTCTCTCATTCTCTTTTCATTTTATATTATTCTAATAAGGACAAATGGGTTTTTTATTATTTTCTTTTGTCACTTATGCTATTGGTTTTATATTTAAGAGGCTTTGCCTAACCCAAGTCACAAAGATTTGCTCCTATTTTTGCCTAATAGTTTCATAGTTTTAGCTTTTATGTTTAAGTCTCGTATTACCCCAATTCTGTTGAGTTTTGTTTTCTTTTTGCATATGGTATGAGGTCAGGGTCCAATGCATACCTTTAAATGTTGATTTCCAGTTGTCATAGCATGTTTTGTTTTAATCATGATTCTTTCCCCTTGAATTGTTCCAAATCAGCTCATCATAATTGTGAAGGTTTATTTCTGGACAATCAACGGAATTCCATTGATCTATGTGTCTGTCCTTAATCTTGTTTCACATTGCCTTGATTACTGTGGCTTTGTAGTAAGTTTTGAAATCAGGACGTGTGACTCCTCTGAGTTGTTATTCTTTTGCAAGATTGTTTTCATTATTTTGAGTCCTTTCCACTTACATGGGTAAGGGGAGACAGCCAGCATCTCCTTTGGGGGATTCTTCTTCCTGCCGAGGAGGATGTAAGCTACCTGAGAAATTAAAGCCTAGAATAATTAGTAAAGAACAAAAGACAAAGTCAGAAAGATAGTTTCAAAAGTTAGAGCCCCTGATAGATCCAGTCCACACGGGAGCTAGAGCTAGACAACAAGAAAATGGTTCCCATGGTTTATTTAAGGGGGTACATCAAAGGCAGGGATAAGGTTTGATGTCTTGCAGTCAGCAGGTTGACTGGCATCTTAGCAAGTCACACCCACCTCAGAGGAGCTACAGCAGGTCAGCCCATCTCTGGTGATGAGTGGGATCGTTAGCAGAGCTGAGGGGAAAGTTTGCCTGCATCAGGTAGTCTAACCCTGTGGGGGTGCCATGGGCATTCCCAATGCCAGACTTATCCTCTCACTGGCTGTGATGCCAATAGTCCCCATACAGCTCAGGGATGGCTCTCTCCACATGGCATTTTCAGATCAACTTGCCAGTTGAAGCTGGAATTCTGATAGGTATTATACCAGATGAGCAGGTCAGTTTAGGAGTGATGCCATCTTATCAGTACTTAGTCTTCCAATCTATGAAGGTAGGATGTCTTGTCATTTCTTTTGGCCTTTTTAAATTTCAACCTTTTTAGAGGGTTTAGTTTTCAGAGAAATTTTATACTTCTTTGGTTGAAGTTATCTTTTAGTATTTTTCAATTTATTGTAAGTGGAATTGCTTTCATGGTTTCATTTTTAGAATATTGCTAATGCATAGAAGTACAAGTGATAAAAAAAATTCAAAAGTATATTGATCTTGTACCCTGAAAACTTGTAAAACTCATTTGTCAGTACTAGTTGGTTTTTTAATTGGATGATTTAGAATTAGCTATGAAAAGATATGCCTACAGAGATAATTTTGCATCTCCGTTGCTAATTTTGATGTCTTATATTTTATTTTCTTCTCCAGTTTATCTAAAGAACCTCCAGTACAATTTTGATTAAAAATGATGAGAGTGGAGATTCTTGTTCCTGATTTAAAGAGAAGCCATTCAGTCATTCACCATAAGTACAATGTTAACTGTGGGATTTCTGTAGATGCCTTTTATCAAATTGATGAAATTCACTTCTATTCCTACCTAATATTTTTATCAAGAAGAGGTCTTAAATTTTGTTGTGCTTTTTCTGCTACTCTTGAGATGATCTGGTGGGCTTTACTCTTTTTTCTACAGATATTGTGTATTATATTAATTGATTTTCATGTATTAACCAACCTTGCATTCCTGAAGTAAATACCATGAGGTCCTGATGTATAATATTTTATATATTGCTAGGTTTAGTTTGCTAGTGTTTTGTTGAGATTTTTATTTCATTAATCATAAGAGACCTTGGTTAATTATTTTCTTGTTTTGTGTTGTCTCATCTGTTTTTAACATAATGCCAATACTGGAATCATAAAAAGTTGGGAATTATTGCCTCTTCTTATTTTATGGAAGAGGTTATGAAGAATTGGTGTTAATTCTTCTTTAAATGTTTGGTCGAATTTATCAGAAAATCCATGTGGTCCTGTGCTTTTTTCTGTGTGAATTAATTAAATCTCTTTAATTATATGGATTTTCTATTTTGTTAGTCTATTTCAGTCATTTGTGTCCTTCCACCATTTGTCTAATTCATCACAGTTACCTAATTTTTTTAGCATATAATTGCCCTTATCATTCCTTTTTATTTTGTAAAGCCAGTAGTAATAACCCTCTTTTTCCTTTTTCCTTATATAGAATTAGCCTTCTATATATTTTTTTTCTTGTCAGTTTTGACAACTTTTTTAAGGAAATAGCTTTTGGTTTAGATTTACTCTGTTGTTTTTCTATTCTCTATTGTATTAATTCCATTTTAATCTTTACTTTTTACTTCCCCTGCTTGCTTTAATTTTATTTAGTTAGATCCTTTTTTTCCATTCCATTAAGGTGAAACATTTGGTTATTGATTTGAGATTTATTTCCTTTTTAATATAGGCAGTCACTGCTGTAAATTCCACCTCTAAGCACTCTTAGCTACATCTCATTAAGTTTTGTTTTGTTTGTCTTCATTTTAATTCATCTCAAGTATTTTTTCCCTTGTGCATTCTTCTTTGACCAATTGGTTGTATGCATCTGTGTTTAATCTGTAAATTCCCCAAATTTCATTTTGATATTGACTTTTGGGGGAGCGGGTAACCAAGGATTAAACCTAGGGTTACTTAATCACTGAGCCACATCCCCAGACCATTTTATTTTATTTTATTTGTTACTTAAGAGAAGGTCCCACTAATTTATTTAGAACCTCACTAATTTCCTGAAACTGGCCTTGAATTTGTGATTCTTCTACCTCAGCCTCCAGAGTCACTGGGATTACAGGTGTGTGCCATCATGCCCCACTTGATATTGATTTTTAATTTCATTTCATTGTGGTAGAATAACATATTTTGTACCACTTACATCCTTTTAAATTTATTAAACCTTATTTTCAGGTCTAGCCCATCCTAGAAAAATGTTCCATGTACTTGAGAAAAATGTACATTCTGCTTTCATTTGTGGGTGCTCTATAGAGGTATTTTAGTAGGCTTAAAGTTTTACCAAGTCTTCTATGTCCTTGTTGATCTTCTTCCTAGTTGTTCTATCTATTGTTTAAAGTGAGATATGGGAGCCTCCAACAATTATGCTGAATTGTCTATTTTCCCCTTCGGTTCTCAGTCTTTACATCATGTATTTTAAAGCTCTGTTAGGTGCTTATATGTTTAAAATTCTTAAATGTTTTAGACAGATTAGCCCTTTTATCATGATAAAATGCACCTGTTTAGTTCTAATAATATAATTTTGCTTTAAACTGATAGTAGTATAACTACTTCAGCTTTCTTTTTTTTTAAATTAGTTTATTTAATTGCATTTCAAGTCATAGTACATATATAGAGCTCAGTTTTTCCATTTCTCTGGTTGCAAACCAGATAAAGTCACACCAATTGTGTCTTCATACATGCACCAAGGGTAGTGATGACGATCTCAATCAACCATCTTTACTACACCCATTCCC
>PVHX01021161.1:0-30390 GCA_004024805.1 Geosciurus inauris | reverse complement strand
GCCCGATGTATGTTAAATGTAGAAGTAGTAAAATATCACTTTGTAAATATCTTTTTGCTAAAATTCATATGAAATATTCTTTTGGGAATGGAACTATTAAACCACCTCTGTGAGCAGGATAGTACTGTCTGTACTTGCTCGGTGATGTGGAGGAGGTGGGAAGGAAGCAATTGCAAAAGGTAATGTGTTAGTGTGTTCACACTTGGACATTTTCAGACATCAGTGTTCTGTATGTTTTGTTCATCTTGTTTTGCTGTGTATATAGTGTATATAATGGACAAATGAGTCCCAGTTCTGCAACATCTAGTCTCTAGATGTTAAAGAGGTTGCCAGTTTATGACCAAGTAGTTAGTAAAATTAGAACATTTTATACATTTTTGTTGAAATTCATTGGAAAGCTTGTCCTCTGTAAATGGCTTTTGGATATGAATTTGTTGAACTATTTCTAAGTGTTACATATGCCTGTACTTGTCCACTGGACTGAAAGTAGAGAGAAGGAAGTGAGGAGTGAAAGGTTCAAGGACATAGTAGACATATTAGAAGATACCTCAGATTATAACCATTGCTACGTGTGCAATTTTATTTACCAGTGCTGTGTGCATAGTGGACAGGTTCTTATGTGGAATATCTAGTCCTTCTATGTATTTAGAAGTGCTTGATATATTTAAAAGTAAAAGTAGTAGAATTGAAACTTTTTGTAAATAGCTTTTTAAAACTGATGGGAAATACTGTTTGGAATTGTTAAACCACCTCTTAACAGAATACTGTCTACTTGTCCATTGGGTCGAGGGAGGCTGGAAGGAAGAAGTTACAAAAAGTGTTTTGTTAGAGTGTGATAGAAATTTTGGCTTACCCATTGCCCTGTAATGTGCATTTCATTTAACTTTGCTGTACTGTATATATTGTGTATATACTGGACAAAGGAGTCCTAATTTTATAATATCTAGTCTCTAGATATTAAAGAGGTTGCCAATGTATGACAAAAGTAGAGTTAGTAAACTCACACATTTTGTACACTTTGTGTTAAAATTCATAGAAAGGCAGTCTTCTGAAAAGAATTTTTGGAAGTGAAATTGTAACATCATATCATGTGACACTCCGGTGTGACACAAGACATAGGAGAAAGAAGTGGAAGAAGTGAAGGATTCTAGGCCAGAATGATCCTACTTACAAGACCCTTTCAGATATAACCATTGTTACATGTGTGTGGTTTATTTAACACTACTATGTACATAGTGGACAAACTTATGTCCTTATTTGAAACATCTAGGCTTTCTAGATGTTTAGAAGTGCACAAAGTATGTTAAAAGTAGAGGTAGTAAATAAAACATTTTGTAGATATAAAAAAAAAAAAAAAAAGTAATTACCCCCATGTAAGTGCAAGGAAAATTGTTCAAAGGGGCACAGCCAGGAGTAAAGAGCAGTTGTCACTGAATGGGGGACAATCATTGGTATTCTCAGTCTTTACTTTGCTTATCTGAATTTTTTCTATAAATGATTCTGAATTATATTTGCCATAAATTAAGTATAATTAGACAGAAAAATTTACAGGTGGTGGAGGGGGAGACAGGCCAAAATTCAAGGACAACTGTATGAATATAGACAGAAAAAGTGAGAAAGAATGTTAGAAGCCCAGGCAAAGAAGTCAGGGGAAGCTTCCTGGAAGATGTCCTGTTAGTGCAGATAGCGAGGAAGAAGCCAGGGGCACGAGCGTGGAGCAAATGTCAACAACCAGCTCCTGGAGGGTGGGGCTGGCTGCCTGATGTGTAGCCTTTGGTGATCTCTGGGGTATAATTTCCAGCTACCAAGGTGACATTTTTGAATGCAGACCTAGTAAGAGGTCCATGGTTGCACATCATTATACAGTTAACCCCATCGGACAGATAAGACCTCAAGAGCATTGATAGAAGTAAACTGTAATAAAGTCATAAATTAGAAGAGAGAAGATTTGAGTACTAGCTTTGTTAATATAATGCATCTTGTTGTAATTTGTATAATTTATTTATTCATTTTTTTTGGTACTTGAGGTTGAACCCAGGGGTGCTCTACCACTGAATTATACTCCAAGCCCTTTTAAAAAGTTGTTTTTCTATTTTTAAGGCAGGGTCTTGCTAAGTTGCTGAGGCTGGCCTCGAACTTGCAATACTCCTGCCTCAGCCTCCCAAGTTGCTGGGGTTACTGACGTGCACCACTGCACTAAACCTGTATAATATGATTTTTAATAAGAGCTCTGTTTAATAATTGCCCTGCAGAATTCCTGAGAATTTGACAGCTGACTCTCACAGGTAAGCCAGGCTCCCCAGAGCTCCTGGAACTGAAGGAACTGTCTCCTGGTGCTTGAGGAGCTGCAAGCCTAAAACCCTACCTGGGTTTGAACGATAATAATGGCTGAGGTCTGTCCTCAGTCCTGAGTTTCTGCAGGTCATTGACCTACCCCAAAAATGCCCGGCCTCTCCTTCAGCCCCTGGTTGTGGATAGAAGGACGGGTCCTCCTGTCCTTCCAGTCGAAAGCCAGGTCTCGCCCAGCAGCTTCGAGGGAGGCCTTCCTGCCTCGGCTGGCTGATCCCTCACCTCCACCTCCCTAAAGGCCTGGGGAGTCCACTTTCTGTTGCTAACAGCACAATGCCCAACTGGAGAGTGACACAGAAAATAGGTTCATTTGGGTTCTCATTCTGGACCAAGGAGAGTGGGGGGGGGGTCTTGTTTATTTCCTATGAATCTACCAGCATTCAGTCCCGGGGGCTGCACCTATGGATCTTACCTCTTCCTGATCAACTCTCCAAGAAGCACCATATGATGAAGCTTCTGCCTTCTCGATACCTCCCAGTAGGGACTGACTTCCTCGCTGAGTTTCAGAGGGAACAAGCCACACTCACACCACAGGAAAGGCCCCCTGGGCTGACCCTCTGGAGACACATTCAGGACTTCTGGGAGGGGCACTGTGCTCATCCCCTGTCCCCAGGGTGGGCCTCTCCGTGGCTGCGGTCCACTTTAGGCTACAGTTGCTTGTAACCCCAGCCCCCTCCAGGCCTGGGGGTGTAGGGCCCAGCACCCCAAATCACTGGACACAGAGTGCCCCTCCAGGGACAGTGACCTAGTCGGTTCTGCTCTCCGGCCTCCCCATGCTCAGTCCCTTTCCTCCTTGGTGGCACCCTGTCCCTCCTGCCCAATGCCACATGCTTTTCCATAACCAGCACCCACTCCCAGGAAGTCACTATCTAGTCCTTGCCGTTGTGTCCCTTGTTAACACAGGGCTGATTCTTGGATCAAAGGAAGTCCCCCGTTGGAGGGATGGGGTTCTAGGTGCAGCTGGCCACACGTTCCTCTTTCTGGATCTGTCCTTCAGCGCTGTGAATCTGGCTTCACTGGGTGGAGGGAGGAGGACCTGGGGATCAGTGGGCCGTCACTGCCATGGGACAAGCTCAGCCATGGGACAAGCTCAGCTATCCAGCTGGGATGAGCCTCACTGGAGCCTAAGGCAAGAAGACAACTTAGCAGTGCTGATTTAGTGATGTAGTCTTTACAAACTTTGCTTTGTGTGTTATGGGGATTTTGCATTAATTTAGATTTTTATGGTGATAGAATATACATAACAAGACGCACCTTCTCAGGCCTTGTTACGAGAAGTCTTGTGGCATTAAAGACTTTCCCATTATGCACCCCATCTTTGTTCATCCTGCAAAACTGAAACTCCACACCCATTCAACAATGACCCCAGCTCCCCTTTCCCAGCTTCCAGGGTCCAACCTTCTCACTTCAGCGCGTCTTTTGGCCATCAGCTCTAGATTCCTCTGTAAGTGGATCTGTCTTGTTGTATCTGGCTTATTCGGCTTAGCGTAAATCCTCAAGGGCCGTCCCTGTTATCATGAGTCAGGATTCCCTTCCTTTTCACATCTGTGTGATATTCCACTGTACATCCATCCCACCCTCGGTTTACTCTCTCCTCCAGAAAGGAACGGAGGGCTGGTACACACCACAATGCAGGTGCCCCGAAAACACCCTCGTGAAGGAAGCCAGCCACATGTCATATGACTCCAGTCACGTGATTGTCCACAGAGACAGGCAGCAGATTGGAGAAGGAGGCAGAGTGCGAGCCACTGCTGAGTGTGGGGTTTCATTTCGAGCTGGTGAGAATGTTCTGGAATCAGACCGGCCACTGACCGACATTGTGAAGGTACTAACCACCCCAGAATTGCACACTTTAACATGATCCACACGGCCATTTTAATTAAATGGTAAATTTAATTTCACCACAATAAAAAACTGATTAAAGAGAATAAAAAGGATTAAAGTAGATTATACCCCCCAAAAATACCCTGCTTGAAAGAGAGCTGATTATTAGGATTATTGCTAAGTGTCTGAGGCCCGGGTTCTAGGCTTTTCAGGGCTGGAGGTGGGTTTGACTTTGTTCTTAATCTATTCTCTGGGGGCGACTCTGCGCTGGTGCCAGGCCCCGGCCCAGGCTGCAGGAGAGGGTGGGCCTGCCTCCTCGCCTCCCCACTGACCACTAATACGGGCCAGGGGCATTCTCGGTCATTGCCCTTCCCTGCCCTGGGAGTGGAACAAAAACAACAGCCAGGACAATAGCTGCCAGGAAGTCCTCCTGGCCCTGGAGCCATGGAGGTCCCCAGCTCTGCCTGCGGGTGGGGGTGCTGGAGGCCTGGCTGGATGGCTGCGCTCCAGCCCTCAGCCTTGTGAGACCAGTGGACACCAGACCTCTCAGCTGAGGGGGGTGCTCATCATTTTTCTGGATATAAACCTCAAAGGCTGAGTGTCCAGATGAAGTAGACTAACCTCTCTGAACTTTGGGATGTGGAGCTCAGCCCTGCTCTGTGCACGCTCCTGAGCAGTTTGGG
Organism: Geosciurus inauris; assembly: GCA_004024805.1. Lineage (NCBI taxonomy): Eukaryota > Metazoa > Chordata > Mammalia > Rodentia > Sciuridae > Geosciurus > Geosciurus inauris. Next base: position 25,534 of record PVHX01021161.1, on the reverse strand, counting down.
GCCCTGATTGAGAGCAAACATAGGATGGGTGACCCTCTGAGAAGAAGCTGAGTGAGTCCACTTGCCTGCCATGCCCGGGCCATCCGTGGGATGTGGGACCAAGCACACCCCGATAGCCTTGGCTCCTTTCCTGGGGCTTCAAGGAGGCAGCAGTCAGTCATTAGGTCCCAGTTACCATGGGACCCTAGATAAGGGTAAAATACTGTATAGTGCAACTTTTGCAAAGATAATGCATCCACATGACAAAAGTCAAAAACCACAGAGAGCCCCAAGCCCTTTCTTCTAGAAACCCAGGGCTTCCCAGAGACGCCAGTGTGCTCAGCGCCCCGCGCCTCCACCCAGAGGCATTGCACGCCAATCCAAGCAAAAGTTGCCCTTTAGGGTTCTCTCCAAGCCCCTCTGTTTATCTCCCTGGATACAAAAGGCAGAGATGGACATTTTCCCTTTTTACAGATGAGGAAACCAAAGCTCAGAGAGGGCCAGGGACTAATCCATGATCACACAGTAAGTCGAGGGCCAGCCAGACTGACATCCCTGACTCCTAGTCCCCTGCCCCTCCCCCACCCTCTTCCCAGGTGTAGGGACTTGAAGGAGCCTGGGCTAGGGAGGGTGTGGTTATAGGGGGCCATGGGTGGATGGCCACAGCCTAGCTTATCACTGGGGCAAACCCAGGTGAGACTGTGGCTGCAGGAAGCCCTTCCCAAGCCTGCTCCACTGTGGGCAGTGTCAGAGTCCATCTGCTCTAGTGGCCTCTTTGCAGATATGGGGATGACTGTTCAGAGCACTGTATAGATTATCTCAGAACATAGGCTTTTTTTGTGCCCTGACTCTAAGGTCTATCTGCTGTTTCACTTAGAGTAAGTTACCAAACTTCTCTGAGCTCAGATCCTTTGCTTATAAGATGGAGAATCAGAGATAAAAGTCGAGAGGATGGAATAAGATGAAGCGCATGAAGAACTCAGCATGGTGCTGGGCATTTCCTACTCCATTCAACAGGCATTTATTATGCACTGACTGGGTGCCAAGAACCAGCTGTGTGAGGAAGCGTCGTAGCCACGGTCCTGTAGATGCTATGGCTCCACACACAGTGGGATCACTCTTCAACAAACAGCCGTGGGGCCTCCTGGCTCTGGGAGCAGGGGGTGAGAGCTCTGCCCAGGCTCCTCAGCCCATGTCTTTCCCTGCTGGAATGTGGGCCAGAGAGGGGGGCAGGGGGTCTTGCTCCCCACCTGACGTCCATTCCCAGCATGCAGAAGGTGCTCAGGAAGTTTGTTGATTGAATGATTTTGTGTAGGAGCCAAAGGCTTGCCCGCTCCCCCAAAATAAGGCTGCTTCAGAATGGAAGGACGGATAAGCATTTGGTTTTCTTTTCTCTCCATCTTCTTGATGTGCAGATGCCTATTTTATACATATAAATTATATATATTTCTTTTTTGGTACCAGGGATTGAACTCAGGGGCACTCGACCACTGAGCCACATCCCCAGCCCTATTTTGTGTTTTATGTAGAGACAGGGTCTCACTGAGTTGCTTAGTGCCTCGCTGCTGCTGAGGCTGGCTTTGAACTCGCGATTCTCCTATCTCAGCCTCCCAAAGTGCTTATATTTTTAAAAACAGTCTGATCAGTATGAACAACTAGCAGCACGGGAGCTCATCCAAGGGGGACGAGCCTGCATCAAGCAATGAGGATTTGGAGTGTGAGACTGCGGCCAGGTGGGCCCTCAGCAGAGGTGCCCTGTGGGCGGGGACAGAGCGAGGCCATGAACCTTGGGCCTCAGCACTGAGGCCGCCTCATAACCAGCAAGCCCAGTGCTCTCCCAGTTCACGGGGACCAGCCACCAGGGGCAGGTCTGCACCCACCCTGTCCCAGGCTCCCTGTGCCCGGGAGGCAGGCACCCAGACCTCAGGACTGCACCTGTGCTGTGCAGGGTGGGTCTCCCTCCACCTGTGTGTCATCTGTCACTGGGACTCCTGACCCGTCCTTGCAGGGAGCCTGGGGGCTGCTGTGCTGTTCAGCACACAGCAGGAGCAGGCATGGCAGGTGCCTCTCACTGCTGCTCCTCCCTCTCTCTGTCTTCTGAAGTTCTGGGTAACCCAAGTGGTCTGGACACTCAGGGAATTCCGATTCCAGGCAATTACAATCATCCAGAAAAATCTTCAGGTTGATTGGCAGCCTGGGGACCCAGGAATGCCCTCCAGGGGAGTCCCTCAGCAATCCTACCCTAAAGGCAGGAGATGGAGGAGATCGGAGAACCCCCAAGGAGGAGCAAAGACCTGGATGTCCAGGTTGGGGCTGAAGAGAGAGTCCAGGCTGGAGACGTTCTCTCACCCATTACTGTGTAACCACGGCCAGCTCTCCTGCCCTCTCTGTGCAATGATCTCTGAACTGCAATATCCCAAAGAATGAGACACAAGTCGCTGGGGGGTTGCAGATGGAGGATGGTGTTTTATTTCAATCTTTCAAATCACATCAAGGGAAAGGGTAGTGCCCTTTCTCTGCCTCCCCCCACGCGCTCTCCATTTTCACCGAGTCCTGGTTGACATGAACAGCAGGCCCCTGGCTTGGGTCACTGCAGGGCAAAGGTATCTGGCAAGAACTGAATGTCTTATTTTTATGGCCATTGTATTTGGGTTGCTTTGTATTTATGACAAGTGAGAGATGACATCTGTTCTTAGATACACTTATTTCAGTCAAAAGAATGAATTCCAGGAACCATATTAACGATAATCCAGATAATATAATATTATCCAGATAAAATGAGGGTCACAAACAGGGTGCAGGTGGTCAGGGGAGCCGGACAGAGAGGGGCCACACTGACCCAGCGTCCAGCGAGGAGGCCTGATGGGCTGGACAGGAAGGGACCAGAAAGACACCCCTGCTGCCCGGAAGCACCTGGCATCCCGTGGGGGCTGGGCAGACACACACACAGGAGCCGCACTGGCCTGGACGGGGCCACTCGCTGCAGCCACCGAGAGCCATGCTGACCGCTGCTCTCCTGACCCTGGCCCTGCTGGGCAGTGCCCGCGCCTGCTCCAGAGGCACCTCGTGCCAGGCGGGCATTGCGTGCCGCATCACCAAGCCTGCCCTCCTGGTGTGTAAGTACGGCAGTCGCCTCCCCACCAGAGAGGGGTCTCTGTCTGCCCAGCCGGGGGGCTTTTCAAGGACACCCACTACCGTCAGGAGCCAGCTCTGGAGCAGGGCCGCCACCTTAGCCCAGAGAGAGAAGAGCCCAGTGGCGAGGGGGCTGAGCAGGCCTCTACTGTCCTGCTGGCCTCACCTTCAAGCTTCTTGATGATTTTAAGATTTTTTTTAGGGGGGCTACCGGGGACTAAACTCAGGGGCGCTTGACCACTGAACGGCATCCCCAGTCCTTTTGGTATTTCATTTAGAGACAGGGTCTCTCAGAGTTGATGAGCACCTCGCCTTTGCTGAGGCTGCCTTTGAACTCATGATCCTCCTGCCTCAGCCTCCCGAGCTGCTGGGATTACAGGCGTGTGCCGCTGCACCTGGCTCCAAGCTCCTGGATGAGAAGGGTCAGTTTCCCCTTCTGCAAAAGGAGGAAAATACCATCCTGGACAATTGTCACAGAGAATGGGGATAGCAAAAGTGCCAGGGAGCTGTTGAAAGAGATCCTATCCTAATAAGCCAGTAAGAACTCAGAAGACCAGACTGCCCTAGGATAGACCCACATGTAACTGCTGTGGGTGAGGGAGTGCTAACAGCCAGGAGTGAGATTCATGTGTGGGACCTCCAGTCATTTAGGGGTTCAGAGGAAAGCCTTTTGGGGAGGTCAAATTGGGGGTCAAAGGTTGGGTTAGTGTGTAGTTGGTGTTGAAAGTTATTCTATGGCCAGGGTCAGGCATCAGCATAAGTCTAGGCAAGCAAGACTGTCACCTACTGCTGTGTGACCTTGGTTGACTTCATTGCCTTCTCTGGACCTTAGCCTCTTGCTCAATACAATAAGGGTGTAGGGAGGCTCCATGATATGACCTCTAACACAGAGTCTCTCCAGTGTGAGACCCAGAATGGGTGTGGCTGGGGTCAGTGTGTAGCTGGGGCTGGGGTTGTCATTTTGATTAGGATCATGGGGTGCCTGTGTGTTAGGATCCAGAGGTGAGGCTGTGAGCAAGATCTCTGGCTGGGCTCAGGGGTCAGGGCTCCCTTGTCCCCTGAGCACTGTCACCAGACATATCCCTCAGCTCTGAGTCCTGTTGTGGAGGGAGGGCTCGTCCCAGAAAGGCTGAGTCATGGCCAAGGCTGGGCTGGGGCTGAGCTGGGTGGCCAGCCTGGGTCTACAGCCCCTCGGCCACCACCATCCCTTCTAGTGAACCAGGAGACCGCCAAGGTGATCCAGACGGCCTTCAGGCGAGCCAGCTACCCGGACATCAAGGGTGAGAAGGCCATGATGCTTCTGGGTCGAGTCCAGTATGGTCTGCACAAGTGAGTGGCCCTGGAGGGGGGGACAGCTGGACTGGCCCAACCCCAGGGAGCCACCCACTGTGAACTGTGCCTCATGCCCAGGGCCCCTGTGGGCCTTGGTCGGAGTGTTTCGACCTCCCCAACAGGTCCAGGCCTCGAAGGGGCCCTGCCCCACTGCCCTGGGAAGGCGGGTGTCTCACTTGAGGCAGGGGACAGAGACCTCTTCGGGGAATGGTCTCCTGACTTGCTTGGGATGATGGTAACAGGCAAGGGCAGGCTACGGACCAGGTGCCCTTACAAACCTACTTTGCCTTTCTCACACCCCCTAATTGCCCTGCTAAACGAGCAGGCCAGCGGGAGCTCAGGGAGGTCACCCTGCTTGGGAGTCACCCAGTGGGGCCAGCAGACCTGAGAGCAAAGCTTGGCTCCAGTAACAGTCTGCTTCCTGGCCCTTCAGAGCCCGGGTGCCCGAGTGTATGTGTGTCTGAAGCCCCAAGTTCCGGGACTGCGTCTTTGTCCATCAAACCAACCTCGTCCTCCCCAGCCAGGCAGAACCCGCAGGGCAGAGCTGGACCTGCTCCAGGCCGGTACCTTGGTCCTGGAGCTGCACACGTCTAGGACCACCAGGGGGCGCTGGTGACGCTGCTTTTTGTTTTGGCGGTGCTGGGGTGGAGCCCAGGCCTCCGGGTGCGAGGCACGCCTCCACCACTGAGCTCCACTCCCCAGTCCTGTTTCGCCTTGCATTAGAATGGCTCCTGCGCGGTGGCCCACGCCTGTGATCCCAGCACTTTGGGAGGCTGAGACAGGAGGATCGCAAGTTCAAAGCCAGCCTCAGCAAAGGCAAGGCGCTATGCAACTCAGATAACCTGTGTCTAAATAAAACAGGAAAAATAGGGCTGGGGATGTGGCTCAGTGGTCCAGTACCCCTGAGTTCAATCCTCGGTACAAAAAAAAGAAAAGAAAAAAGAAAGGCTCTTCCAGCTGGCCCGCGGCGGGAGGAGTGTGAAGGTCTCTGCAGCAGGACTCTTAGTGAGACTGGGTATCAGATTCTCCTTCTGTAAAACGAGTATAATCCCATCCTGGACCTTTGTCACAGAGCTCAGAGATCGCAGAAGTGCTTGGGAGCGGTTAAAAGAGATCCTATCCTAATAAGCCAGTAAGAACTCAGAAGACCAGACTGCCCTAGGATAGATCCACATGTAACTGCTGACCACCACAGACATGGATGGGGAAGTGCTAACCTGTGATGGCCATGCTTGATACTGATGTTGAGTGGAGTGGTAATGGGTCCAGTCCCCCCGCCCCTTTGGTACTGGCGAGTGAACTCAGGGGCACTCGACCACTGAGCCACATCCCCAGCCCTATTTAGTGTTTTATTTAGAGACAGGGTCTCACTGAGTTGCCTAGAGCCTCGCCATTGCTGAGGCTTGTTTTAAACTCGCAATCCTCCTGCCTCAGCCTCCCAAGCTGTTGGGATGCCACCGTGCCCAGCACAGTGAGGATCCTTTGTGCTATTCTGTCTCAGAGCAGAAGGCGATGGAAAGGGCAGGAACGGATAGAGCAGAACAGAGGGAGCAGGATGCTGGCTCTCGTTGCTGGTCACAGTATGCCACTGAGGTTCATGATGCAGGATTTGGGTGGACAGACCCAGGATCAAATCCCGGAGGCCTTGTGAAGTCACATACACTCTCTGAGCCACTTCCATCTCTGCTCAGTGGGGACGGCACTGGGTCAGGGGCTGCGGTGGGCACAGAGCAGGGAAGCGGGCCACCTCCGTTCCCTGTTCTCTCCCTAGGGTCCTCACTGAGCCCCCGCCTCTGACCATGTCCTCCCCGCCCAAGCCCTGAGGCCTGGCTCCCGTCTCCCGGGACTGCTGAGGCCCGTTCCCAGCAGGGCCTCCATTCTCCTCCCCACCCCAGGGGCCCAGAAGCCCACTCTGTTCATTTCCTATTTGCTGCCATAACAAATCCCCACAAGTCAGTGGTTTCCAACAACACACGTTTGTTATCTTAAAGTGAAAGGGTTAAAATCCCACGTGGGTCTAGGTGTCAGCAGGCTGGGCTCCCCCTGGTGGCTTCCTTGCCTTTTGCAGCTTTTGGTTGTTGTTTTTTTTTTTGTTTCTTATTTTTTTTTTGGTGCTGAAGACTGAACTCAGGGTCACTCGACCACTGAGCCACATCCCCAGCCCTATTTTGTGTTTTATGTAGAGACAGGGTCTCACTGAGTTGCTTAGCGCCTCGCCGTTGCTGAGGCTGGCTTTGAACTCGCGATTCTCTTGTCTCAGCCTCCCTAAGTGCTGGGATTACAGGCGTGCGCCACTGTGCCTGGCTCTTTTGCAGTTTTTGGAGGCTGTCCCTGGCCTTGGCTCTGGGCCTCTCCATCTTCAATGCTGGCACTGGCGAGGTGGCATCTCTGGTGCTTCTCCCTGATCACACGTCTCCATCTCTCCTCCCGCCTCTCTTCTGCTTTCCAGCACCCCATTATGACACCACAGCCATCCAGGTGGCCTAGGGGCACCTCCCTGCAGGCCTCAAGGTCTTTTTTTTTTTTTTTAATGATTTTTAGTCATCAATGGACCTTTATTTTATTTTTTTATATGTGGTGCTGAGAATCGAACCCAGTGCCTCACATGTGCTAGGTAAGCACTCTGAGCCACCACCCCAGCCCCCCTCGAGGTCTTCAACATCATTGTGACCACAGTGTCCCATTAGCCCCTCCCTGACCCTGCCATGCCCTTCCTTCCTTCCTTCCGTGGCTTCTCTGTAGCATCCAGATCAGTCACTTGTCCATCGCCAGCAGCCAGGTGGAGTTGGTGGAAACCAAATCCATCGACATCTCCATCCACAACGCATCTGTGGTCTTCAAGGGGACCCTGAGCTACGGTTACACAAGCGCCTGGGGGTAAGCACGCCCGTCAGGGGACTTGAAGCCAGCCCTCCCTGGTCCTGTCAATGTCACAGGGCAGGACGAGGGTCCTGGGTCCTTGGCTCTTTGCAGGCTGAGCGTTGATCACTCTGTTGACTTCAAGATCGACTCTGCCATGGATCTCCAGATCAGCACTCAGCTGAGTAGGTGTCCAACTCTCTCGGGGGAGGCAGGGAGGCCAGGCTCCAGGAGTTGGCCTCAGCAGAGAGGGAAGGTGAGGCAGGAAGGAGGTTCTGAGGCCACCACAGGAGGCGTGACCTGGGAAGTTTGCAGGGCGGAGGAGCCTGGAGCTGATGGAGCTCCTAGCTGGGCTGGGCATCCCATGGGCACTGCCCAGTAGCCCAGGCTGTCCTGATGTGACGTTGGGGCCTCTCTGCAGCCTCTGACTCTGGCAGAGTGTGGACCAATACCCTCGACTGCTACCTGTCTTTCCATAAGCTGCTCCTGCACCTCCAAGGGGAGCGCGAGTAAGTTCACGGCCCCTGCGTCGCTGTCCTTGCCTGCGTGCGTCCCATCCTGTGGGTGTGCCCACGACCCCTCCAGGGTCCTCCATAGGGCCTGCCTGTGGACAGCCACACGGGGGCCATCAGTACCTTTGGGGGGGGTCATTTTCAGTCCCTGCCCATCAATACGACCTCAAAGACTGGAAAGATGGCAGTAATTGAAAACTTACGAGGGGCCAAGAGTGATTGTGAACGCTTGGCAGAGATGAGTTACTTGATTCTCACACAATCCAGTGCTAAGAGGTAGATTCCGCTGTTATCTCCATTTTCACATATGGGTAAACTGAGGCCTGGGGGTTAGGAAGGAAAGGAGCGCTCAGTATCTCCTGGGGTGTCCTACACCCCAGGCATCTTATTAAATCACAGATGAACCTGCAGCCAAGCCCAGTAACTCCCTGCAGACACACAGCTTGCCGCTGGGGGGTGGGAGCACAGTTTGAAGCCAGCATCCTCTGATCCTGGAACTGAGCTCCTGCTTCCCTCTGTGAGGTTCTTTGTCTTGGCCAATCTCCTCTGTCTTGGAGCTGTGAACAGTCTCATTGCACAGAGGAGGATACTGAGGCTCCAAGAGGCCCCAGTCTCACACCCATGGCAAACTTGGAATGCAGGAGGGACGTGGTGGCTTGGCCCTGGGGAGCAGACACATGCATGAGTCTGGACCCTGTACATGACGTGGGCCCTCCTGAGGAATTCTGAGGTGATGATGTGGTTAATGCTCACGTCCGAGGCTCTCTCTGGGGCTCAGTGTTCTCCGTGTGAAATGGGGATAATAATCCCCACCTCCTGAGCTATCTGAGGATTCCGAGGCCAGCAAAGCCCCAAAGGTGCGCACACAGGAGGTGCTCAGTGGATGCACGGGACTGGCTGGAGGCTCACTAGCTCTTGCTACCTGCCCCAGGCCTGGGTGGATCAAGCAGCTGTTCACAAACGTCATCTCCTTCACCCTGAAGCTGGTCCTGAAGCGGCAGGTGAGTGAGGCCAACCTGGCACCTGCAGTCAGACCCGCCTCCCCGCCCTGCCCTTCCCCTCCTAAGGGGGGCCTCCTCCTGCCTCCCCACCGTAGCCAGTCCCCTGTGCCCATTCCCAGCACCGCCATTCCCACACAGCTTGAAGGAGGCACCACCCTGTCTGCTCTTTGGCCTTGTTTCCTGTCGGGTAAGATGCCTGCCCTATCCACCCCAGATCTGCAAAGAGATCAACGTCATCTCCAACACCATGGCTGACTTTGTCCAGACACGGGCAAGTGAGTTCTGTCTGCATGCCTCAGAAGGCAGTGGTGGGAGCAGAAAACGACCCACAGTCACTGTGCGATCCTGGGACAGTCAGTCTCCGCTCTGGGTCTCTTGGTCCCTGTCTAGCTCTGACACTTGGTGATTACTTAGGGTCTGGCTATGGCAAGTTGCAGCTCATAAGCTGTGTAATCTTGAGCCAGTGACTTACCCTCTCTGAACCTGTTTCCTCATTAGTGAAAAGGAGGTAATAGCACCTACCTCACAGTGGCTGTGAGAGTCGAGTGAAAAAATATGTATGGATGATGGAGCTGGGGTTGTGGCTCAGTGGTGGAGCACTTGCCTGGCATGTGTGGGGCCCTGGGTTGGATCCTCAGCACCGCATATGAATCAATCAAAAAATAAAGATCCATTGACAACTAACAAATATTAAAAAGAATGTATGGATGAAACGTGACAGTACCTGGGCCGTCGCCAGTCTTAATCAGCACCTAGTACCTCTAGCACCGAGCTCAGTGTCAAGCACATGTCAAGCAACATGGATAGAAGAGAAGAAAGAAGAGCAGTAAGGAGAGGGAGCTCTCCCTGCTCTTCCTGGAGTCTCTTCCCTCCAATCCCAGTGGGGCTCTGATTAAGAGGCAGCTTCCACAGGGTGTGCAGTGGAGAAGAAAGGACTCTGAGGAGCACAGTGGCACACGCTTATAATCCCAGCGACCGGGAGGAGGCTGAGGCAGGAGGATCGCAAGTGCAAGACTAGCCTCAGCAACCTAGTGAGACTCTGTCTCAAAACAAAGCAAAGCAAAATTTAAAGGCAGGGATGGAGCTAGTGGTAGAGTGCTCCTGGGTTCAATCCCCAGTGCCAAAAAAGGAAGGGGAGGAAGGATGGACTCTGGACTCAGTTTTGCCATCTGTCCAATCAGAACATCCCTGGGCCACTGGGAGGAGCCCGACTCAAGAAGAGAAGGTAGCGTGGGAGCCGGCAGCTCCGTCCCGTCCAGGAACGCTAACAGCACGGTGGTTTGTTGAACTTACTCTCCACCACGCTCGACTGGCTTTTGCTGTGGAATCTCCCGGGTGACCCAAGGAAGAAGGAACCCCTATTCCCCATTTTACTGATTTGTGGACCCAACAGGACACCCGATCCAGGAAGTAGAGGAGAGCCATCTGAACCGGGGCCTCCCGTGATTTCCCAAGCTGCTGCTCCAGCCACTGACCCACACTGTAACCTCCCTGCCAGGCTGAGGGCACGCGGCTCCTCCTAAGTCCCTGCCACAGAGTAGGTGCTCAGCGAACAGGGAAACTGAGGCCCCTGTGAAACCTCGGATCAGGACATCCTCTGGGTCGCTGCGGGGTGGTGGGAAGGGAGACTTCAGGCAGCGCCAGGTGCATGGTGGGCATCCGGGCTCCTGGCCAGGGGGTCAGGCGCAGATTCTGAGGTGACTGGAACCTTGCAGCCCAGTGGCAAGCCCCGCCCCTCCTCCTGCATCGGGAACCCTGGGGTGTGGGCGGAGCTAGGGGGAGGGACAGGGCAGGTAAATAAAGTGTTATTGGCACCCAGCCACGCCCACGCACCTGCCCCAGCCGCAGAACTTGGCTGCAGTTGGGATCATAGTGGCTGCAGAGTCTCACGCACTTGCCATCTGGTGGTTTATAGAAAAAGTTTGCTGACCCCTGTCCCCATAAAGACACGGCCCCGGGGTAGATGGTGCTTGTGGAGGGGAAGACACGGATCAAGGAGGTGAGCTCCGTGCTCTGCCACCCAGCAGCTGAGGCAGGGCTGGGGCTCCAACCTGGACCTCTGACGCTGAACCGGTCTCCCAGGCGCACCCAGACAGTTGAGAAAAGAGAATGAAAAAGTGCTCCCATCGCCCCCAGGACCCACTTTACCCAGGAGCACTGGGTCAGGAGGCCGGGCACCTGTGTGGGGCTGCGGGGGTCCCGTGCACCAGGTTAGCTCCCCATCCTGGAGCTCCACCCTGCCCTTCCTCTCTCCACAGTCTATATCCTCTCAGATGGAGACATCAGGGTGGACATTTCCCTGACAGGATCACCTGACATCACAGCAACCTACCTGGAGTCCCACCACAAGGTGGGTGTGGTGCAAAGATGGGGGGCAGGGTCTCCCCTCCCTGGGTGCTCCTCAGCCTAAGTCCTTACCTGTGTCCTGATCACACTCTCTCCCAGCCTGGGGAAGCCACACATCCCTCTGCCACACTTCTGCAGGTGTTCCCTGTTGTGGCAAGGAGGGTGGGTCCGAAGCTTTTGTGTCTGACCCCCTGTGCTGAGGGGTTCCCCCTTCAGGGTCCTAGCAAAGTACCAACTCCTTCTAGAAGGCTTATTTGGCTTCCATCATCCTCCATTGGATGTGGAGAAGCCAAGGGCCCTTGGGGCATCTGATGAAAGCTCTACCCTACTACTTAGGACTAGGTTCTGCTGCTGTAACAAAGATACCCAGAGTAACAGCAGCTTAAACCCTCAGGCATTTACTTCCTGCTCAGAATGGCTACATATGAGCCGTGTGGGGGGTGTGCAGCTCCATGGTGTCAGGCCTGCAGTCTCCATGTGTTGCTGGCCTGGCCACCACACCACTCTGCTCATATCCAGTGGCCTGACCTCTGTCACTGGGTCCCACCTAGCTGCCAGGAAAGCGGAGAAGCGTACTCCAGGCAGCTGTGAGCCTGGCTAAAGACTGGGTGTCACAGGATTCTGCAATGGGGTAGATTTGAGGGAAAAAATAGCCATGTCTGTGATGGAGTCTGTCCCCAGAAAAGTGAGTGAAGGAACATTTCAGGGAGTTCGTGGCTGCCCACCAAGCCCTTTCACAACTCACGGGCTGGTAGACATAGAGGAGCAGGAGCCCAGCAGGGGCCTGACTGCAACTTGTGGTCCCAGAAGGTGCAGGACTGGCACTCAGGGTGGCTGAGTGAGACCGCAGAGGCCAGGGCCACCGCTGCTCTGCCTGCCATCCTTCTTGGAATGTCAGCCTTTGAGGGTGACATGTCTGTCGGGGCACCTCACCTCGTGCTAGGAAGGTAGCAGGTGAAGCTGTGAATGAAGGGAGGTGAGCTGGGAGAAGCCAAGGGCAGCTCTTCCTTGGTCCCACAGTCCTCTCAGTGTCCCTGGAGCTGGCTCCAGCAGGGACACAGGGGGCGGGGCAGCCAGCATTCCTGCTTCCTGCAGGGTCATTTCATCTACAAGAATGCCTCCGAGGACCTCCCGCTCCCCACCTTCTCGCCCAGCCTGCTGGGGGACACCCGCATGCTCTACTTCTGGTTCTCTGAGCAAGTCCTCGACTCCCTGGCCAAGGCCGCCTTCCAGGATGGCCGCCTCATGCTCAGCCTGACGGGGGACGAGTTCAAGGTAAGGGGCTGGTGGGCTGCTGGGATGTCACTGTGTGTGTGTGGCATGTGTGCACATGTGTGAGGAGCCAGGAGGAGATTCCACGTGGCGCCGGAGAAGCCCAGAACCATCTAAGCTGCAGCCATCACACTGAAGTCCAGCATTGATTAGGGCCTACTATGTGTTGGGTGAATTGATTGATCAGTTGAAAGATCGATAGATAAATAGGCAGATGCTGATGGAGATACGGCTTGCGACACAGGAACTGTGACACAAATGTGAGTTGCCATTACTGTGTTGAGTGTATTTTTGTTGCACTCACTCTGTGGGGTAAGTACTATTGCTACTTCCATTTTGCAAGAACAAAAACACAACAAAGCTCAGAGAGGGTAGGTAACTTGTCCAAGATCACACAGCTTGGAAGAGGTGGCTCCAAAGTCTGTACTCTTCCATACCAGAAATGCTTATATGGTTTCCAGTTCATGCCTGTCATTGAATTCACGGGAAAACTGAAGCCCTAGAGGGGAAGAGACTTCCCCAAGGTCATGTAGACTGGGTGTGGCCACCAGTCAGGCCAGGGGTCATCTGCATCACACCCTGCACAGAGCATGTCAGATCACGTCTGGGGAGGGGTCCAGCCCCTCCTGCAGTTTCCTTCTGACGGACTGACCCTCTCCCATCTCTGCCCCTTCTTTCTCTTAGGCAGTGCTGGAGACCCATGGCTTCAACACCAACCAGGAAATGTTTCTGGAGGTAACTAACCTGCCGCTTGGGTTTGTCTCCTACACCTCAGTCCTACTTGTGCTTCAGAAGTCCCCAGTCTGAAAGCCACAGCAGCATGGTGACCAAGACGGCTAGGCCTGAGCTCCGTCTAGGGCCCTGGTACTGAGCTAGGCACTTTCTGCCTGTGACTTCCCCCAGTGCTTGTGATAGCCCTGAGCTCAAGGCACAGCCATGCTCCCCGTCTACACACAGAGAAACTCAGCAAATGGCAGGGATACAGCCAGCTGTCATGGCCCCGAGGACCGTGCTCCAGGCCCCTGCTCTGTTACTCAGGCCACAGGGTCTTGCAGGAGGCTGGACGCCCAGGATCACCCCAGGCTCAGAGGGCCCTGGCGAGAGGATCACTCCTGATCCCAAAGCCAACCTTGGGCAGACTCCTTGGGGGTCACAGCCTCTGCCTGCTCTGCCAGCTGGCAATGATGTCCATAATCCCTGTCCTCGGTGGGAGGTTCCACCATGAATCCCGGGTCCCCAGCCTGAGCAGAACCTCACCACCTATGGGCGAACTGCCCTCAGCCTTCTGGTCTGGCTTGCTCCGCCCACTGCTATGACGCCAGTCCTCCTCCACCGTCCTTGAGTCTCCAGCGGCACCCCCAGCCTTTCTGCCACCTCCCTCTTCCTACACTCAGTAACTACCTAGTAACTGCTACACTACTCCCCCAGAGCTGGGCTGCGGCCCCAGTGAAACTCATCCCTCGGCTTCCTGCTCCCAGCTCCCCGCTCACCTCTACCACTCCTTCCTGTGGTCCTCATGCTGTTCTAGTGCGGATGGCCTCTCTTCCTTCTGAGTTTCAGATCTGCCTTTCCCACCCCTGCAAATGCCTCTTTCTCCTTCCAAGTATGCAACTCAGAACCTCCAGCACACCCTCCCTCATCTCCCTTACTGAGTCCTGTCCATCCTATGTCCTCACTGATAGAGTCTGTCCACTTCTCTGTCTCCACCTCTCCCCCGAATCTGGCTACCATTATCTTCCGTGGGGCTCCATCTGCAGGGGGTCCTCCTGCATCCTGATAGCCCTGATGATCTGTTCTCCACTGCAGTCAGAACGATCTTTTCAGGGAGTAAAATGGATCCCTTACCTGCCAGTTTAAAACTCATCAGAGATAAAGAATCAGAGTCTTGGGACATGGCAAGATTCTCTGTCCTGGCCTCAAGGATCCTGTGTTGTCTAGCCCCTGTCTACTCTCAATCTAGTTGTCTTAAACACAGCGTCATTGTTCAAGTCTGGAAATGTCTTGGTCTCCATCTCTTCAATTATTGCCTCTACTCTGTTTTCTTTATTCTCACCTCCTTGAATTAGACGTATGTTGGGTCCTCTCTGCATCTTCAATGTCTGTTAGTTACTCTGTTGTATTTTTTCATCTTTTGATATCTCTGTGCTAAATTCTGGATAGTTTCATCAAATATCTCTTCCGATTCATTAATTCTTTTTACAGCTATGTCGTATCTATTTATTCATCCACTGAGTTTTCCGTTTTAACAACAATAATTTATTTATGATAACTTTGTATTCATTGTTAAAATCCCTCTTCTCTCTCACCCCAGAGTACCATCATTTCATTGTGGCTCTATTTCTTTAATCATTTTTTTAAAATAGTTACTTTATGCTTTCTGCTAGGTTGTTCTATTATATCCAGTTCTTGGGGTCCTCACCCTCTGCTTGTTGGGTTTGCTAGCGACCCCTCATGGTGGAAGATTTCCTCGTGTAGATTGTCGATCCTGTCTGTCCACAAGCTCATCGTTGGTGGAATTTGATTTTCCTGTGGGCAGGCTCTGTGCCCTGGATGAACCTAAATTCCTTAAGAGGACAGTTTAGTGTTATTTCTGCCAGGGACCCCAAGGACTGCATCACGTGTTAGTCTTGAATGTGTTACATAATTGTTCAGCTCAGGAAGTCCCGCACCACGCAGGCAATATAAAGCATCCTTCTGCCCTGCAGGAGCGTGACTTGGGCTTTTGATTTACACTTCCCTCCCTTCAACATTCTCTGGGGCATTCTTGGACAAGGGAAGATTTTTAGTCTCCTTTTCACAGAGTAGAAATGACTTGGTTCCACTTCTGCCTCACCACTCTCTTTCCCTCTCTGAGGACATAAAACTCCAAGTCAGTGCGGTCTGAAGCCACATCCTAGTCCCCATCTCTCTGGGCCACAGTGCTTACAGTTTCGCATTACAGTATTCCTTCCTTTCCAGGGGCCAGGGATTGTCCCTTTCTTTCTTTCTTTTGAGCTCAGCTATGTATTAAATAAATCCATTGGGTCAGTGATTTCCCGGGCTGAGGTCTCCTTGAACCCAGTCCCACAGGCTGCTGGTCCTGTGGGCAGATGCAGCCGACCTCAGGCCACACTCCCAGACTCACTTGCCACCTGTCTGTTCCTTGTTTCGGCCAGCCCCCTTCCCCAGGGCCTTTGCACGTGCTGTTCCCTCAGCCTAGAAGGCTTCTCCCTCCCTCTGTCCCATCTGACTCCTCCTTATCCTCAGGGAAGCCCCCTCCCATCTTCCTGAATACAGATCAGTTCCCCTCTCGAGGGCTTTTGTGCCACAGCCCGGTCTATCTCTCCTTAAACTGCCACTCAGTTGATTTTACATTTACATTTAAATTTTACATGTAGCTTTGGGATTATCTGATAGATGTTGAGTTTTGCGAGTCTATTTGGTTTTCTGCTATGTCTGTACTTCTGGCCCAGGGATGAAGCCTCGTGGGGATCCATGGGTAGTTTCAGAGGCAACAGCAACATCTTTTGGAGGGTCACCAGGCAGCAGGGCCTAGTCACAGCTCTTTCTTGGATTGTCTCATTTAATCCTCATAACCACCCTGTGAGGTAGGCAGCATTATTCCCACTATACAGATGCAACTGGAAACACAAAGGCTAAGCCAAGGCACGCTTCCCAGCCCTGAGAGGCGGCCAGGGCGAGGAACCCTTCACTAACCCACGGAACAGAAACCTGAGGCTCAGAAGGCAAGAGTCTGTATTTGTCAAGTAACTGGCAAATTCGCAAAGTGGTTTAGCTTAGGGTTTCCAGAGCTGGAACCCAGCCTGGGGCCGGAGCCCCCACCCCAGCTGCTTTCTCTTCTCCCATCCCTGGGACCCCAGTCAGCTTCGCCCCTCCCCTCTCTAAGGACATCAGTGACAGCGGTTCTGATGGGCCCCTGTTCTGGCCATGGGACCCTTGTCTCCCACAGCTGTTCAGCAACATCTGCACCAGCCAGACCCAGGTGACCATCTACTGCCTGAAGAGGCCCAAGATCACTTGCCAAAACAAGGGCGTGGTGGTCACTTCCTCCATGGTGGTGAAATTCCTCTTCCCCCACCCAGATGGCCAAAGTGCTGTGGCTCATATATTTGAAGAGGTGAGGTGGGTACAGGGGGGAGGGATAGGGACCCAGCCATCCAGGGCAGGGGGGCAGGGGTCCCTGATGTCTTCAAATCCTTCTCGCCACCTCTGCTACAATGGGCTGTCTCTTACCCAAGGCTCCTGATCACCAAATCATCACGCACGACTGGCATGTGGCTCCGTGGCAGGGCGCTGGCCTAGAATGCCAGGCCCTGGGTTTGATCCCCAACACCGCCAAAAAAATTCATATGATACAAACTGAGGGGTACACACAGAGTGTTACCGGCTTTGGTGCTGTTCTTGTCCTTGAGTGGTGAGACATAGATGTATGCTACATGAGGTGCTCAACCCTCCTCCCATATCCATTAGGCCACATGGACTTCCAAATTCAAAATGGTGTGCATTTTAGAAAAGCAATGCTGTGTGTGTGCGTGTGTGTGTGCGCGCACACGTGCGTATGCTAAACATGTGGCAAAACACCCCAGAGGGGGGTGGGGGTGGGACCTCACAATCCACACACATGGACATTCACAAG
Organism: Geosciurus inauris; assembly: GCA_004024805.1. Lineage (NCBI taxonomy): Eukaryota > Metazoa > Chordata > Mammalia > Rodentia > Sciuridae > Geosciurus > Geosciurus inauris. The sequence continues at coordinate 8,465 of PVHX01021161.1, read as the reverse complement.
GAGCGAGGTAAACACACTGTACAGGGCCTCCAGGATGGCCAGGCTTTGCAACACACTTAAAAAAAAAAAAAACCCTCAGTTTTCAGAGCTTGTTTGATTTTGTACTTGTAAATAAGGAATTGAGACTCAGTGTGATCTCTGATGCTCTTTTGTGTGTCCTTAATATTTCTTTTTTTCTTTTCCCTCCTTTTTGGTACTGGGGATTGAACCCACGGATGCTCAACCGCTGAGCCCCATCCCCATCTCTTTTTTTTTTTTTTATTTTAAGACAGGGTCTCACTATGTTGCTGAGGCTGACTTTGAACTTGCGATCCTCCTGCCTCAGCCTCCTGAGTTGATGGGGTTACAGGCGTGCGCCACCACGCCCAGCTGAAATGGCAAATCTTGAGAGAGTGTTCCAAGGCCTTTCTTACTGAGAACCTTAAATATTAGAAGCACTCCCAGGCCCCCCTCTGCAGGTCACCTGCCCTGGCTCTCTCCTGGCCCCTGGAGAGCTAAGCAAGGACTTTGCCATGAGTTACATCCTTGGCCTTCCCTCTCTTTTCAGAAGACTAAGAGCTTAATTCGACCCCAGGATTCACACCCCTCCAACTGGTTGCCCAGTGAAGTTGAGGGCCCCAGATTAGCGCTGCTCTCTGCTTCTGGGAAGCCCCTTGCTCACAGCGGATCTGGTTTCTCTCCTCAGGATATCGTTACTACAGTCCAGGCCTCCTATGCCAAGAAAAAGTTGTCCTTACACCTCCTGGATTTCCAGTATGTGCTGCAGAGAGGGGAGGGGGGTCAGGCAACTCAGCAAACCTGGCCCTCTGCAGTCAGACAGGGGACTGGGTCCAGGTGAGGAAGTGAAGACTTCTGGCTTGACCACAGGGAAAGACCTTCCCTAGAGTCTAGATTAGGAGGAAGAGGGGACCCGAGTTATGGTCTGGCATCTGGAATGGCAAACCTTTTTTTTTGTTTTTTTTTTTTTGTTTTTGGTAACAAGGATTGAACCCAGAGGCGCTTAACCACTGAGCCACATCCTCATCCCTGTTTTGTATTTTATTTAGAGACGGGGATCTCGCTGAGTTGCTTAGGGCCTCGCTAAGTTGCTGAGGTTGGCTTTGAACTTGCAATTCTCCTGCCTCAGCCTCCTGAGCCCCTGGGATTACAGGCGTGCGCCGCCACACCTGGTTGAAATGGCAAATCTTGAGGGAGTATTCTAAAGACCTCTCTTACCCAGGGCCTTAAATATTAGACAGAAGCACCTAGATTCCTAGGGTTTCTTTCCTGTGGGGTGTTCCAGGAAGGAGCCTCCTGAAGGTCCACTTCTCATCCCTTTTTGATTTTAGGACTCAACCAAAGTCTGCTTCCAGTGTCGCTGAGGTAGGTGGGCTTGGGAGATAACCCCTGTAAGGCCCTGTGCCTTTAAGAAGGCAGAGAGGGGGCCCAAAACAAAACCAGACAACAGAACCCAAATAAATGGACCAGATATCCCCTCCCAGTCACCCATGACCCTCCTTCCTGCTGTGTCTGCAGGGCAAGCTCTCACATTGCAGAAATGGGGTTGTGGTAGTGTGGACTGAGGAGGCAGGACAGTCCTGGCCATGGGGCCTCTCCCCATCCTCAGTTTCCCCTCTGTGGCATGGGCCTCAGCCCTCCCCAGGACCTAGGAAGGACCTCCCAGGAAGGGCGTTTCTGGGAGGCAGGGGGCGAGGGCTGGCTTGGATGTCTTTTTCTCATGGGCACCTGGATGAGTGCTCATGGGCTATGAGGCCTCTGCCCTGTGGGTCACTGCTGGGCTCCCAGGGAGCACTCACTGTGGATCTCTGATTGGCAGAGCAGCTCCAAGTCTGTCCGGAACTTCCTGTGGTCGATGGTCCCCACGGTGGGCATCCCTGAAGTCATGACTCGTAAGTGTGGACAGGCGGAGAGATTAGGGTGGGGGTTGCACTTGACTTTGTCCCCACACCTTTCAGATGGCTGAGTGTGGAGGCTCCACCCCCTCCCAGGCAGCCCCCAGGGCCTCTGATTCTCTCTCCATTGACACTTAAGTGGTCCTGGGTCCCTTCCCTCAAGGCACCTCTTCCTGCTGGTGGCAATGCAGGCCACTGACTTGACCAGTTGTGTGGACCCCTGATTCTGGCTTACGTTGAGAATATTACCACTGCCACCTACATGGTGGCTGAGCCCACTCCTCACAGAAACCCAGCGTGCCAGAGGGAAGGCTGTGCCTGACAGCTGGGAGGCTGTGACCTTTTCATAGCCAGCCTCAGTTTCCTTTTCTATAAAAGGTAGTGGTAGCTGGGCGCGGTGGCACAAGCCTGTAATCCCAGCACTTAGGGAGGCTGAGGCAGGAGAATCGCGAGTTCAAAGCCAGCCTCAGCAATGGCGAGGCGCTAAGCAACTCAGTGAGACCCTGTCTCTACATAAGACACAAAATAGGGCTGGGGATGTGGCTCAATGGTCGAGGGCCCCTGAGTTCAATCTTCAGTACCAAAAAAAAAAAAAAAAAACAGAGGTGGTCATATTTGATGATCCCCAGATTCCCTTTGGACCTTGACACTGACGTTGTAGGATGTTTGTCCCTCTGCAGTGACTCTAATGGTGGGATCTGAGACACCAGCACAGGAGGACAGGATGCGTGCTGGACAAGGCCCTACCAAGAGCTCTGTGCCCCCTCCCCCATGGGTATATGGGGCAGGCTGGTCTTCATTTCTTAATATCTGCTTGTCCCAGAGGAAAAGAATAGAAACAGGGATTACCTCAGCTGACTGTCTCAGTTGCCGTCGGCCTCAGTTTTCCCCATCTGTAGCATGGAGCTAAAATAGGGGATGGATTGAACTGGGTTGTTGGAGAGACTGCTCTGTGTGGTTGCAAAGAACACCTAGAAGCTCAATGAAGTGAGGCATGACCTCCAGGGAAGGCCTGGGGAGTGACAGCTGCTCCCCAGGGGTTGGCTAAGCACGGCAGATTCAGAGCATGTTGGTCCCAACATCTGCTCCCACAAGACTGGGGTTGGCCCTGCTCCCCAAGAGGGGCTGAGTGGGGCTCCCTTCCCTGCCCCAGGGCTCGAGGTGGCATTTATGGCGCTCATGAACAGCAAAGGCCTGGACCTCTTCGATATCATCAACCCCGAGATCATCACTCGTGATGTGAGTACATGGTCCCCACCAGCTCCCACCTTCCAGGCACACAGCCCCAGACAGCTTCCCTGACTGGTGGCTGTTGGGGAGATGGGCAGAAGGGCATCCCCAGTTCCCCCTGGTGGCCTGGGAGCCCACCTGCCACTCTTTCCAGGGCTTTCTGCTGCTGCAAATGGACTTTGGCTTCCCGGAGCACCTGCTGGTGGACTTCCTGCAGAGCCTGAGCTAGAGACTCCCCAGAGGCTGGTGTAGCTCTCACCCAGAAGGCAAGAACCAGGCTCCCAGCGGGAACTCTGGCATCTCTGCCCACCAGTGTGGGATCTGGGTGCGCCTAGGGGGATGGAGGCTCGTTGGCATTAAAATGCTGTGTCCAGGTTGTTATGAAGTAGTTCTTCAGTGGATTGGGGGCCCTGGAGCTGGACAAGAAAGGGACATTTGTCCTTTGTTGGACGGATCTGACAAGCCCAGCCCTGGCTGTCCACCCTCCTGTCTGCCCTTCCACGGCCATTGCCTGGAGGGAGCAATCCAAACCTCCTGCTTTGGAATTCAAGGTTCTCCCTGACTTGGCTCCTGTGTCCTCCAACCCCCCTCCCCTCGGAAGCCACCACTCTCAGCCAAACTCTCTGTCCCCATCACAGCAATGATGCCCCCTTTGCTGGCAATCCTGACCAGCCCCTTTCCTGGCAGGTCCCCTCCTTGGTGTCCTCCCACCCTTCCAGGGCTAGACCAAGGCCAGCCTCTCAGGGCATCAGCGACCTGCACATCCTCTAGCCATGTGCACCACTCATGGCCCTGAACCTAGCAGGCCTGCGGCTCTGAGGGGGCACCAGGTAGCCGAGACACAGATGGCATATCCATCAGGGTCCTCAGGAGCAAGCCACAGAACCCAGCACTGGTGCCACCTGGACACGGGAATGTGATCTGGGTCTTGAGCAGCTCATACTGAGTGGCAAGGAGGCCGCAGTGCCAGGCGTGGATCCACAGCATGACCTGGGCATTGGGGGCCTCAGGCAGGAGACACACCCTAGGGCACACTTCATCCTGCTGGGTTTCCACCCTGGCACTGCACTCTCTCCAGAATCCTAAGTCCTGGGTGAGGTGATCAGCCCTGGCTGGGGCACCTGGGTGGACAGTGGGTTTCCTCACAGGGAAGCTTGCAATCGGCTGGGGCACACGAACACAGCCTTGCATCTTCCCGTGGCCAGGGGAGGAGGGACATCAGAGCTGTATCTTGAAGTCTAAGGAGGGATTTGCAAAGAGTGCTACACCCAGAGGAGACAGTGAGGGGGCCCTGAGACATTTACCCAGTCCCTGATTCACTCACTGACTCCCTCATTAATGCTGTTCACTCCCGATCAGACATCCCAGGCAACTGTGACTGACCCTGAGTTCTCTCCAGAGTCCTGGGTATGGGCCCCGGAAGCTGGGTAGCATGAAGCCTTTCTCAGACCCTGTCTCTCCTGCACCCACAGCACCCGGGGCCTTCCTTTGATGTCCCACCAAAGGTCCCGGCTCCTCCTCTAACCTCTTCCCTCGTAGGCCTAAAGCAAGGGTCTGAGGCAATCTCCTTCCCTGGGATGTCAGTGCTGGACAGGAAGTGAGGAGGATGGGAGGCTTCAGATCCCCAGGGTTGGGAGCGGCACACAGAGGTCTGGTGTCTGGTCGAGGAGGAGGAGGATGGAGTCTCAAAAAGGAAAATAAATCAGACTTTAACGAGGAAGAGAAACATCTCCTGAGCACATGTCCAGACTACAGATAATGTTCTTCCTCTTCCTGCTCCCAGGCTACTGGCTATCTTTTCTTCCAATGTATATTTTTGGTGCCTTTATCTAGTATGAAATAACTGTATTTATGTGGGTTTGTCTCTTTGTCTTCTATTCTGTACCATTGGTCTACATGTCATTTTGGTGCCAATACCATGCCATTTTTGTTACTATAGCTTTGTAGTATAGTTTAAGGTCTGATATTGTGATGCCTCCTGCTTCACTCTTCTTGCTGAGGATTGCTTTGGCTATTATGGGTCTCTTATTTTTCCAAGTAAATTTCATGATTGCTTTTTCTATTTCTATAAAGAATGACATTGAGATTTTAATTGGAATTGCACTGAATCTGCATAGTGCTTTGGGTCGTATGGCCATTTTGACAGTATTACTTCTGCCTATCCAGGAGCATGAGAGATCTTTCCATCCTCTAAGGTCTTCTTCAGTCTTTCTTTAGTGTCCTGCAGTTTCCATTATAGAGGTCATTATAGAGAGCAGACTCTTGTAAGCAAGGCTCTCGTGTTTTGCCCTGTCACATGCCTGCCTGCACTTCTGGTTTTTGCCAAGAGTTGAAGCTGTTGAAGCAGGAGGTGCTCTCCAGTGCCACACTCCTGGACTCCCAGCCTCCAGAACGGTGAGCCAAATCAACTGTTCTTTCTAAAGCACCCTATCTCAGGTATTCTGTTATAGCAACAGAAAATGGGACTAAGACACAGAGCAAGATGCTGGCATGCTAAGTCCCTTGGGTAGAGGGAACTGCAACAGATTCAAGAAACACAGAGGCTAGCTGGGCGCAGTAGTGGAAGCCTGTAATCCCAGCACTTAGGGAGGCTGAGACAGGAGAATTGCGAGTTCAAAGCCAGCCTCAGCAACCGTGAGGTGCTATGCAACTCAGTGAGACCCTGTTTCTACATAAAACACAAAATAGGGCTGGGGATGTGGCTCAGTGGTCGAGTGCCCCTGAGTTCAATCTCCAGTACCAAAAAAAAAAAAAAAAAAAAAAACCAAGAAAGAAAGAAAAAAAGAAACACAGAGGCCAGAGTAACACAGAAAGAAAGCTGGGCACAGTGGTACTCATAATCCCAGTGACTCAGGAAGCTGAGGCTGGAGGATCGAAAATTAGAGGCCAGCCTCAGCAACTTAGTGAGACTCTGTCTCAAAATAAAAAAGACTGGGAATGTAGCTCTGGTAAATGGCCCCTGAGTTCAATCCCCAGCACTACAAAAATAAATAATAATAAATCTATGAATAAGAGAACAGAAAAGAAAGGCTGAGAGATGAGGCCAGAACAGCAGGCAGAGTCCACACCATGGAGGTGGCGAAGGCGCCTGATCTTTGTTTTAACATCCGGCATGCAAGGATTTGGCAGACGATGCTTGGCAGGGGGTATGGCCCATCAGGTTTAAGAGCTTTTGAAGAGAAGAACATGAGCTGAATCCTGATCTTGGGACACAATCACTCTCGTGTACACAGCTGACAATCCCACATCCTCGTCCATTCCACACATGTGCCACAGTGTGGAGGCTGGGAACACCTCATCTGATAGATGAGGAAACTGAGGCTTGAGGCCATCAAGGCATTTTTCTGAGGTTACGCAGATAAGAGGGTCAGATCTGGGAGTCACACACAGCAATCAATTGCAAAATCCACACCCTACCTACGCCCAGCTGTGATGCCATTTTTGGCTATCTGGTTTGCTTCTGGGAAAGTGGAGGTTCAAGTGTGATGGGGATGCAGGGTCTGCGTAAGGAGACCAACATAGAAGGACAGCTATGGGCTTAAGGCACAGACTGCATCAGCCCCAATTTTAGACTGGCTGTAGGCCAGAGTCTCACAACCAGTCTGTGGGGAGGGATTTTATCATCATTCCCATCTTATAGGAGTTACAACTGAGGTTGGAGGGGTCAAGGCATTAGTCAGTGTGACGTATCCGGGAAAAGAGGAGGACTTGAACCCAGAGTATCTGAAGCCAATGGTCGTGCCTCTGACCCCTCTCTTGGAGAGTCCCCCCACCTCCATACACACACCTGGCCTGGGGCACCAAAGTGGTCTGGGAGGGAAGCTGCTTCACCCTGGGACTGTCACTGAAGGTAGGTGAGCATGTCATCTGCAGGGAGAGGGAACTGCCCCATCTCAGGACAAGGGCAAAAGGCTGGGGAGGTTGTGGGGAAACGGATCAGTGGCCTTTCAGGACTGCTCTCGCCCACACTCACCCCCCAACCCCCTGCTCCTTGCCCTCTCTCCCCGCATTTACTTTCCATTGCTCCCCCACCTCTACCAGTGGTTCTTTTGTGACTTGGGCAAGGTCCTTCACCTCTATCCTCTGAGCCTCAGTTGTTCATCTGTAGACAGGGTAACGCTCTCATCTGTATTTTGGTGCTACTTTGAGGATTAGATGAGATACGTTTGCAGATGGTGTTCATCCTGGGGAGCCCACCAAAGGCTCGGTTTACACCGGTTGTCATTCCCTACTCCCCTGCCCTCATCCAGGAGCACGCCGCAGGCCAGGCCTCAGGACCCCTGTGCTCTAAGTGGCCCCTTCCCTCACAGGAGCATCTCGTCCCTTTGCTCCGGTCCAGTCCTCAAGAAAGCACGGGGAGGGGACCCAGCCCGGGGTCCTGCACGCTGACTCCCGCCCGGCCGGCCGCAGCGCAGGTGAGGCGGTCTTCACCTTCCGCCTCAGTTTCTCCGCGGAGGAGAGGACCGTGCTCTGCTGAGGCTGGACCGGAGCCGCGTCCCGGGCCGGGTCCTGCGCGCGGCCGGCGCTGGGTGGTGCCGGGAGCGGGGCGGGTGTGTGAGCTCCCGCCCTAGCGCCCGCGTCCGGGATGGCACCTCGCACCCACGTGATTTCTCGGCAGCGGCCGCGGGTTCCAAGCACTAGCGCGCTGGCCCGGCGTCTGCTTTCAGTTTCGTGCGGAGCGCGGAGCAGCCGGCAGCGCGGCGGTGAGTGCAGGGGCTGCGGGACCTGGGCTGGCGCGCCGGGCGCGGGGCGCGGGGCCGTTCGGGCTTCCAGTTCTGCCGGGAGGAGAGCGGATGCCGAAGATGTGGGGATGGGGATGTCAATGGCCAGTGGTGTCCAGTGGCAGCTGGACAGATGGGGTGTCGGTGGCCCTACACTGTGCAGTCCGCCGCCCTGCAGCTTGGGGATGGCAGGTTGGGGTCGCGCCTTGTGGGGGACATAGTCTGCGGCTGTGCAGACCCTCTCCGGGACTGCACCTGTCGCCTCCTGGAGCCACCTTCTCTTGCAATTTTTCTTTTCAACTTTTCGTTGCTTAATGAAAAGTTAGAGGTCGCACTGTTCTTATGCACAATTCATGATTTTGAGCCTAAAAAACTTTTCATTGTGAAAAATTCCAAACATAAACAATAGTAGAAGGAAAAAAACTACGTCGAGCCATTATGGATTTTGCTGGTTTTGATGGAAGGAAGCCCCCAGGATCCACTGCTCATGGTCAACGGTCACCAGCCCTAGGCTGGTGCTTTCATCTCTATCACCCCTTATTTGGAAACAAATGACAGATATCATAGCATTTCAACGGAAATATTTGAGAATGTACTAAAAGATAAAGAATCTTTTTTTTTT